>JAJHZJ010000247.1:27622-221952 GCA_023548195.1 Bettongia penicillata ogilbyi | reverse complement strand
AAATCACAAACAAGCTTTCCCACTCATGCTAGTTGCCTGCTCCTTCTTTCTGAGCTCTGACTAGTCTGACCAACTTCCTCTCAGCTCCGCTCTAGCTCTACCTCTTCCTGTTCCATCCATTCAGCAAGCTCCTCACACCTCAGGTTCCATGGGACTCAGACTCATGTGATGTAAGCAGGTCACATATGCTTACTAATGGATGGGAAAATCTTCCCATTCCATTAAAAATACATTAACAATACATACTCACATACTACATGGGTAGCATCATATATTCTATATGATGAAGAGATGAGTAGAAACCAATACTGAAAAAGTGACTTGCCCAGGATCAAACAGCTGCTAAGTATCTGAACCAGGATCCAAAATCCGGTCTTTCTGAGTATGTCGTACATTCTAAACACTGTGTCATTTAGCGTAACGTAAGCTTTTGGAACTGGAAAGAGTCTTAGGCATCATCCAGTCAACACCTTTTATTAGACAGATGGAGATGAAGGTCCAGAGAGGTAAGTTAACTTGCCCTTAGTCCCACAGCAGATTAGTTACAGAGATGGAGTGAAGAATTACTGCATTTTGACACAATGCTACCTCCATTTCCGGCCTAAAAGTCAAAAGGACTGAGTTCTTGTCCACTTTTGATACTAACTATATTTGTGACTTTAGACAAGTCCTACCAGTTGTTAGGCTTCCCATTACTACCTGTAAAACAACCCAATGTATAAGTAAGCACCCCAGTATACACAGAGGGGCCTGCTATCACAGGTTCTTAGATCTGCATTTATAAAAGAAAAGGCAACTTCTGAGGGGTTAACAGTCTCCTTTAATCAAGCACATGTATCTTTCACTTAGTTCAGGGGCAAAAGTCAGTACCCTGAACTTCAGACAAAATACAGAGAAATCTAAACCATCAGACAGCACTTCCAAACTGTATGGCATAAGCAATACATACTGACAGATTGAACTGTCCAACCATTACATACATACATAGTTACCAGAGAGGGAAGCACCAACATCTGGGTTTTCAAAGTCAGGGGGACTCTAGCAGCTGCCCAGAGTCTCATCTGGCCAAACAAACACTTCCAGTCAGTAAGCCTCAAAGTAAAACCTCACCCTTAGAGTCTTCAAACATTGTTTTAGAGCCAGAGGGAATCACAACCGTTGAGAACCAGTGCCTCATTAGCCAAAGGTGTGGGCCTTCCTACAAATCTTCCCAGGACCATAATGGGTAGGGAAGATCTTCTTTAATCACATTATTCAATCAGAGGCCCTTTATGCTAAAACAAAAACAGCAAAAGAACCTACTTTGCTTGCCCTTACACCCCATTGTCTCACAGGGTTCTTGAGGAGAAAAAGATACAACAGACCTGAAAAAACAAATGAGCCATTTCTAAAGATCTATAAAGATATAATGTTCATGTTTTGTGCCTATAAATATATGTGGTGGTTTGTTTTTGTTTGGGTTTATTTTTAAGCAGCTTTATGACCATAATTTATTTGCTTGTCCATGTGGTTATGACTGGAATAACCACAACAGTAGCAGCATGATTTGGATATTTGGGAAGAGAGACTCAGATGGAGCCAGTCAGACCTGGGTAAATTCTGCTTTTCTGGTTCCTAATTCCATTCAGAGCAATGGCATACCACTGAGTGGCAATCTCATTGCATTTTCAGCAAGCCCTGTGGTATTGTATTAAACACTTAGTTACATCTCAGTAGCAGATTAGATGACTGTGAGTTTGGCTTCAACTTTCAAGTTGTGAAATGTACTGAGGACCCTGCTTTGATAACCAAAAGGCACTAGCTACACTGAATTTTAGTTGTCCATGCCTAAAACTAGAGAAAGGAAAAGAATTAAAAACAGACTATCAAGAACCATAACCAACTTTTTCCAAGGACTTCCTTCCAGTCTATGGCCCCCAAGTGAGTCCATCCCATAAATCTTGAAGGTGGGGTGCAGAGAAGATCTCAGTAGGGGAGAGACTAAGTCTTCCAGGAGTTCATTGAGCAACTATAAAATCTATGCAAAGGAAAAAACATAGTATGACAGAGCACTTACTACCTGAGTTCTTGGGTCATATATTTAGAATTAGAAGAGACTTTAGATGTTATGGAAACTAATTTCTCATTTTGCAGATGAAGAAACTGAGGCACAGAGAAGTTCATTGATTTGCCCAGCATCACATGGCTAGAATATTCTGAGGTGGGATTGGAATCCAAGGTCTTCCTGACTCGAAGTTCAGGGCCTCTCCACTCTACCAGCAGTGTCAAACTGATGGCCATTGCAGCAACTAAGTGCCAAGTACACCTGAACTAGACTAAAATGTAATTGGGGACTAATTAACAAAATAAATACAATAGAACATAGATTTCTATATCAATGTGGGACCCACAGGTATCTTTATATAAGGTTTAGTGGTCCACATTTCTATTTGAGTCTGATATCACTGAGCTATACCATCCAACCAGCTGTGTGATACTAGGTATGTCACTTACCTGCTCTGTCTCATGTTGCTACTTTGCAAAAATGAGGATAAAAATCATAAGTTATATAGTACCTAATATGTTCCAGGCACTTGAGAAGAAATTGAGGAAAACAGAGGTAAGTAAATTGCCCAGGATCGCCCTGCTACTGTCTTAGGATAGATTTGAATTCAGACCTTCCTGATTCCAGGCCCAAAGTTCTCTCTGCTTTGCCACCTAGCCACCTTCTTCATAAAGTTTTAGAGAAGAAATCACTTGCTAAAATGCGCTATTGTCATTTCTCTCAATTTCAGAATGATCAGGCCCTCAGCTAAATCACAAAACAGATAACATATTTTGGGACTCTCCTTGCCCTACATTCCAACCCTTTCTCCCCTATCCCCTCTACTCCCTACCATCCTCCTGCTCCAGGTGTTTTGCTGCTTTCCTCTGGCTATCATATCCCTTCCGTTCACCATTCCTTCCGGCAACAGCAAGCCAGGAATGCCCTCTCAACTGGTGTGACTCTAGTCTGTGTTCTTACACAAACCATCAACAGGAAGTCCACCCCACATTCTAGGGCTCTTCTTCCAGTTACATTGTAGGTAGAGCAATACAGAACACAGTATACCGTTAGTTATTGTCCCACAGATCGCCTCACATTATTTTCCTTTAGCTCTGATGATTCTTAGGTCCTTTGTTTGTGTTACTTAGAATCATAGGTTTAGAGCTTGAAAAGACCATAGAAACTGTAGAGTCCAGTCCAGGGGTGGGAAACCTATGGTCTTAAGAACACATGCAGCTTTCTATATCCTTTAGGGCAGCCTTTGGACTGAATCCAAATTTTCTAAAATTGAATTTAGCCAAAAGGCCATACTTAAGGATTTAAAAGATGACATGTGGTCTTAAGGCATCAGGTTCCTCCCCCTGGTCCAATCTCTTCTTTTAATAATTAAGAAAATGTGGCTTAGAAAGGTTAAATGACTGAATTGGAGTCTCTGTCCTCTGTTTAAGCGCAGGCTGCTTCAAACCCTATTAGCTCAAGTCAAAAATCAAAACCCAGGCAGGCTTTGGGTGTTGGGGCTGCTTCCTTAGTGACTCCAACACAAAGTTATAAAGTAAGGAAGAGAAAGATACTTTGAAAAAAATAGCATGTTTACCCTTGGAACAGTTCTTGACTATTTAAAGGAAAGTAAAATCCAGGAGTTAGGGGAGTCAGGAATAGAAAACTCAGCTGGGCATCATTTTCTTACAGAAGATTAGAGAGAATCACCACAGATTCTTCATTGAAAGGGACCTCAGAGGTCATCTTGCCCACCCCTTTCAGGTTGAGGAAGAACAGAAGAAAATCAAACCAAGAGGTTGTGACTTATCCAAGGTCACACAGCCACAGCTAGTTGCGGGGAGGGAAGGAAATCACAGAGAAGTGCCCATTACCAAATAGGTGCAGAGCAGGGGAATTGGAAAGCTTTTCTGCAGTTCTTAAAAGGGTGATTGAAGCCATCAGGTTCGGTCCAAGTCATGATTAGATCCTGGGTCTAATCTGGGCTTTATTCAGCAGCCTTCAAATAATGTTAGAATTAAATACATGTCAACCAGATAGGAGAGATTACTAATATTTTAGAGCAAACGTGGGTCTCAAAAGGAGCCTGAGAGTGCCAACCCTTCTCTAAAATTCTGGCTTTTGGTCTCTTAAAACCACATATCCTTAAATAGTCGTCATTATTCATTTTCAAATGGAAGTGAGAGCTGAGAGCCTGAAACACATAACAGGGAAAAAATAGAGATGTCTGGCTAGCCTGAACAAACAAATATAAATTCACCAAAAAGTGGGGGAAGGATTTACATTAGTTTATGCAGGAAAAAAAAAAATGCAAGGCTGAGGTAATTACTAGTGAAAGCAGTGTGGTATATAATGGAAATACACTGAATTTTGTAATACTAAAAATAGCAATATAGTTAATATTTATGAAGAACTTTAAGGTTTGCAAAGTATTTCACCTACATTAATCTAACTTGATCTTGCTTGGCATAATAAATTCTGATCTATTGATGAGATGTGAGTTAAATATTTAGATTCCTTACTTTTTAGTTACATCAAGAAGAAGCATAATACAGTGAGGAAAGTGATAGATCTGGGAACAGAGAATATTGATTCAAAACTAATCTCTGCCATCTTACCTATGTGCCCTTAGGCAAATCACTTAAACTCTCTGGGCCTCAGTTTCTATATGTGTTTCTTTGGAGTAAAGTTTGCCCAGGCACATTTTTTAACTCCTTCTTCCCAGGGAACTTTGATAAAGAGATGGTTCCCTCTAAATTAGACTTTCTCCTTCTACTAGGAAGTGTACATGATATTCCCATTGGCCTCACTCTACCCCACCTCCCTCCACTCAGAAATAGGAGACTTATAGGGGAGACCTAGGATCTGAGTCACCTGATCTTGTTACAATACTGGCTCACTTTGGTCGAGACACAAAATTTGATCCAGGTACACATGAGTTTCTTTCTCTTTTCTTAGCACTACAAGACCATCTCACATATAATAGCACTGGTTCCCAAGTAAAGGTAAAAATCCCTAATGTTTTTGGACAGATCACGATCTGGTTGAATTTTGTGTGTGTGTATACATACATACACACATACATACATACATATATATATATATAAATTTATTTATTTAACTTTTTACATTTATTTTCACAAAATTTGGGGTTCCAAATTTTCTCCCCATTTATTCCCTCCCCCCACCCCAATACACTGAGCATTCTAATTTCCCCTATCACGAATCTGCCCTCTCTTCTATCATCCCTCCCTTCTCTTGTCCCCATCTTCTCTTTTGTCCTATAGGGCCAGATGACTTTCTATTCCCCCTTAACTGTATTTCTTATTTCCTAGTAGCAAGAACAATGCTCAATAATTGTTCCTAAAACTTTGAGTTCCAAATTCTCCCCATCCCTCCCTCCCCACCCATTCCCTTTGGGAAGGCAAGCAAGTCAATATAGGCCATATCTGTGTAGTTATGCAAATGACTTCGATAATAGTAATGTTGTGTAAGACTAACTATATTTCCCTCCATCCTATCCTGCCCCCCATTGATTCTATTCTGTCTTTTGATCCTGTCCCTCCCCGAGTGTTGACTTCAAATTGCTCCCTCCTCCCATTGCCCTCCCTTCCATCATCCCCCCCACCCTGCTTATCTCCTTCTCCCCCACTTTCCTGTATTGTAAGATAGGTTTTCATGCCAAAATGAGTGTGCATTTTATTCCTTCCTTTAGTCAGATGTGATGAGAGTAAACTTCATGTTTTTTTCTCAGCTCTCCTCTTTTTCCCTCCACTAAAAAGTCTCCTGCTTGCCTCTTGAATGAGAGATAATTTACCCCATTCCATTTCACTCTCTTTCCTCCCCCTACATTTCTCTCTCACAGTTTACCTTAATTTCTTTTAAGATCTGATCCCATCCTATGCTCTCTCTGTGTGTGCGTGCATGTGTGTATGTGTGTGTGTGCGCGCACAAGTGCTCATGTGTGTGTGTGTGTATGTGTGTGTGTAGTCCCACCAACTACCCAGATACTGAAAAGTTTCAAGAGTTACAAATATTGTCTTTCCATGTAGGAATGTAAACAGTTCACCTTTGGTAAGTCCCTTGTGACTTCTCTTTGCTGTTTACCTTTTCATGCTTCTTCTCATTCTTGTGTTTGAAAGTCAAATTTTCTTTTCAGCTCTTGTCTTTTCATCAAGAATGCTTGAAAGTCTTCTATTTCATTGAAAGACAATTTTTTCCCCTGAAGTATTCTACTCAGTTTTGCTGGGTAGGTGATTCTTGGTTTGAGTCCTAGTCCCTTTGACTTCTGGAATATCCTATTCCACACCCTTCGATCCCTTAATGGAGAAGCTGCTAGATCTTGTGTTATCCTGATTGTATTTCCACAATACTGGAATTGTTTCTTTCTAGCTTCTTGCAATATTTTCTCCTTGACTTGGGAGTTCTGGAATTTGGTCACAATGTTTCTAGGAGTTTCTCTTTTTGGATCTCTTTCAGGTGGTGATCAATGGATTCCTACAATACTTATTTTGCCCTCTGGTTGTAGAATCTCAGGGCAGTTTTCCTTGACAATTTCATGAAAGATGATGTGTAGTCTCTTTTTTTGATCATGGCTTTCAGGTAGTCCCATAATTTTTAAATTGTCTCTCCTGGATCTATTTTCCAGGTCAGTTGTTTTTCCCATGAGATATTTCACATTCTCTTCCATTTTTTCATTCTTTTGGTTTTGTTTTATGATTTCTTGGTTTCTCATAAAGTCATTAGCCTCCATCTGTTCCATTCTAATCTTGAGAGAACTATTTTCTTCAGTGAGCTTTTGAACCTCTTTTTCCATTTGGCTAATTGTGCTTTTGAAAGCATTCTTCTCCTCATTGGCTTTTTGAACCTTTTTTGCCAGTTGAGTGAGCCTATTTTTCAAGGTGTTATTTTCTTCAGCATTTTTTTGGGTCTCCTTTACCAAGGTATTGACCCGTTTTTCATGCTTTTCTTGCATCTCTCTCATTTCTCTTCCCAGTTTCTCCTCCACCTGTCTAACTTGATTTTCAAAATCCTTTTTGAGGTCTTCCATGGCCTGAGCCCACCAGACATCCACCTCGGATGTCTGGGATAGAGAGGCCCCGACCTCCACGTCTTTCTCTGATGGCAAGCATTGTACTTCGTCATCAGAAATGAAAGGAGGAAGGAACATCTCTTCCCCAATAAAGTAGCTCTCTATGGTCTTATTTTGCTTCCTTTTTCTGGACATTTTCCCAGACAGTTACTTGACTTCTGAGATTCCTCTCCACCCCTGCCTAGATCTGCCCAGCTAGTGCTTGGTGTCTGAGATTCAAATGCTGCTTCCCAGTCTCAGGGCTATCCGCGGCAGGAGCGGCTGCTATTCAATGTGAGTTTAAGTTCTGGTGCTGGTGTGGGGGCAGGGCCACCTCCCAGGCTCAGTTCCCTCAGGGGCTTTATGCAGAGACCTTCAGGAACGGAGTGGGTGGGGGGGGCCGCCTCCCAGGCTCAGCTCCCTCAGGGGGTTTATGCAGAGACCTTTGGTAATGGAGCTCCTGTCTGCTCAGGGCATGCTGGCCGCCGCTGCCTCTGCCACTCCCTTTGCTGCTGCCTCCCAAGGGTGCCCGAGTCACGGAGACACCCTGCTCCACTCTTGGCCAGCCCAGAAGTCTCTCTCACTAACCTGTAGCGCCTGTGGGCGGAGGGACCTTCGCGGCCGCTGGAGATTCTGTCCCTGAAGCCTGCTCGGATCTGCTCCTCTGGGGCCATGGCCAGGGGAGTGCTGGGGTGGGCTCCGCTTTCCGGAGTGTGACGGACCCCTTGGGACAGCTCTCCAGGGCTCTCTGGAATGGAAAATCTCTTCCACTGTGTTTCTGCGCTCCTTGCAGTGATCCAGAATTTCTTACAGGAAATTTATGGGCTGTGGATTCGAAGCTAGCATACGTGAGTCTTTCTACTCCACTGTCTTGGCTCTTCCTCCCCCCAGATTTCTTAAACTATGACTCTAAGTTGCTACATATAAAAGTATGGACTCATCACATTGAATTTCTGACATGATAGGGTGTTTGTTCTTCGTTGCTGAAGAAGACCATGCCATCAGAGAAATAATGACATGACTTGCACTTAACTTTGTTTTGAGTGAGGGAGGGCTGTGCAGGTCACCAACCTCACTTCTCCAGAGCCATCTGAATCCAGTGACCAGATATTCATCAGGATGTCTGGAGATGACCCAGGATGAGGCCATTGTGGTTAAGTGATTTGACCAAGGTCACATAGCTAGTGAGTGTCACGTGTCTGAGGTAAGATTTGAACCCAGGTCCTCCTGACTCCTGGACTGATGCTCTATTCACTGAACCACCCAGCTGCCCCTTCTGACATGATAGACATTTATGATAGTTACACTAGAGCAAAAGAGAAAATGTATTATTGACATTATTTCCTCAAACCTTCATCTTATTCCAAATGTAGATTCTTGATCTTACATAGTTACAATAATAAATAAACTCATTAGACTAGTTTTTTAATAGATGATTTCATGTTGAGCAAAAATCAAATACAAGATAAGAAATTCATTACATTAAAGGCTTCAGGTGGGTCAACCAAAATTATGATACATAATAGCACTCCCCCTAGATAGCTTTGTTCTTAAGGTTGTTTTCTGGGCAGGGTGTGCTTCCCCGCCTCCCTCATTTTGAATTTTGAAGAAGAAACTGCCTCAGGAAAATTTTTCTTTATTACAGGAACAAGGCAAGCCAGTCCAAGCTTCTCTGGAATGACTCTTTCAAACTGTTGTTTTAAAAAACTCATCTCCACTATATAGAGGTGCCCATTCTATAGTTCTCTCCATAATCATATTTGCTTCAAATATTTTTTATTTCATTGGTATAGTATAACAGCCATAAACACAGAACACAGGAGGGCTGCTAGCCCAGATTCACCTTGAGCTGGTCACACAGGAATGACAGCTTCGAAGGAGTTAATAATCTTACTTTACTCTACTCCAGTGTTCTCACAAGGGTCGCTGACAATGGAACCACTAATTCCTACAGCATTCCCTAATCATCCTTTTTTGCAGGGGCTGGCGAGAAGGGGGGCAACTACCCCTACATTTCCATGAGGTCAATCAAGACAGACATAGCTTGTGTGTTCCCCTAAATCACCTCAAGCCTCAGTGGGGGCTGGTTGAGGCAAGCACAGATTTCCCCCAAGCCTTGATGGGGGTCAGTGAAGGAACACACAGCATTTAACCCTAAAGGTTCCCCACCCCTTGACCAGTGCCCAACTACTTTATAGGGCAACAGACAAAGCATATCTTACTGTGCAGTCAAAGTGGATGTTTACAATTTAAGCACAAGTGTTTCTAATTTTCTCATTATATAATGTTGTGCAAACATATTTTGAACCATAATCTTGAGAACTCATATCCAACACCTGGGAACAAGTGATTATTATGGCCCTGGATCCCAGGAAACTGAACTCTCAGAAATAACAAAAACCCATCTTAATAGGTACTCACAATACTAGTTACTCATGAGAACAAATATTCTTAATTTAAAAATGAGAAAAATGAAGCTTCAGAGAGATTAGATTACTTGTTTAAGGCCATAAGATGAGAGTTTTAGAGCTGGAAGAGATCATAAAAGTGATCTTCTCTCCTTCTATACTATTTTCTTAGTAATCTCATCATTTCTTATTGATTCAATTATTATCTCTATGTGGGTAAATCTGAAATATATTTATACAACCCTAATCTCTGTACTGAAATCCAGTAGTTCATCTCAAAATGCCTATTGGATATCATATCGATATCTTAAACTTAATCTGTCCTAATTGAAATCATTATCTTTTCCCCAAAATCTCTTCCTGACTTCTTATTACTGTTGAGGACACCATCATTCTCTCAGTCACCCAGGCTTGAAAGCTAGGTGTCATTAATTGCCAAGTCCCATTGGTTCTCCATAACATCTCTCAGAAATACTTCTTTCTCTCCTTTCATACGGTCACCACCTTGATGCAGGCCTTCATTCCCTTCCCCTTGGATTATTGTAATAGCCATGCATATGCTTTCTATGTCTTAAGTCTTTCCCCACTCCAGTCCATCCTCCATCTATTTTCCAAAGTGATCTTCCTAAAATGTGACTCTGCCCATGTTCTCTTCCAGTTCATATAGCTAGTTAGGTAGAAATGTGGTCAGAGTGTTGGACTTGGAGTTGGGAAGATCTGAGTTCAAACTCAGCCTTGGACACAAGCTGCAGGCCTTCATATCCCTGAGCCTCAGTTTCCTCATCTATAAAACTGGGATAACAACAGAACTTACCTTCCAGATCTGTTGTAAGGATACAATGAGAGAATATTTGTAAAGTGCTTCACAAACCTTAAAGTACTACGTAAAATCTAGCTATTATTATTCATTGACTTTCGATCATGTATAATATCAAGTATAAAATCCTCTAAATGGCTTTTAAAGCCATTTAAAAGCTTTTTAAAGCTTAACTTTTTGGTCCTTTTATACCTCCCTCCCCTCCAAGCACTATATGGTCTAGTGAGACTGGTCTCTCTGCTGTTCTTCACACAAGAACCTTCATGTCTCATCTCCATGTTTTTTCTCAGGCTGCTCCCTCACGTCTGAAATGCTGTCCCTCTTTGTCCCTACTTGCTGACTTCCTTGCATTCTCAGCTAAAATCTCACCTCCTGGAATAAGCCTTTCCTGATGCCACTGAATTCTAATTCCTATCTTCATTTTGCTCTGTATATATCTTGTTTGCGCATAGTAGTTTGCTTGTTTCTCCCATTAGACGATAAGTTCCTTGAAGGAAGGGGATATTTTTGGCTTCCTTTGCATCTCCAGGACTTAGTACAGTGTCTGGGACATAAGTGTTTGTTGATTTGACTTGGCTTGATCGTTCAATTTCCTCAGTTTACACATATGTAACCAGGGTGAAATCCTGATACTTGCCATCTTGGAAGGACAGCATGCCTTTTGAACACTTGGGCTATCATGAAGTTAGGCATGAGAGGAGCAGATGATCAGACTTTGGTCATTTCTAGGAGTTCAGAAGAGTCAATCTGATAGAACAGCATGAGAGGTGCAGCGGAGTGCAGAGAAATACTTTTTGTTGTGTTTGTCCTTTGTTGTCAAAGAGGACCATGACATTCGAGAAATGATGACATGACTTGTAGTTGACTTTGATTTGAGTGAGGGAGGGCTGTGCAAGGTCCCCAGCCTCACTTTCTCCTCCAGAGCCATCTGCGTCCAGGGGCCAGATATTCATCTTAATGACTGGAGATGGCGCAGGATGCAATAGGAGACCTTTTTTTTCTTTTGGGAGAGGTGTTAATTGTTGCTGAGGACAGAGCTAGGTGCAGGTCCTTGCACACATGTTGTAGTGTGGATTCCTGGAAAAGGAAATAAGCATGGCAGACTAGCTTCAGGCTCTGAGTGGAGCATGGTACTTGAACCGAACCTAATAGTTTCAACCACTCCTTTAAGAATCGAAGAAAAGCTCTGAAGGATTTTATTCTTTCCAGCTTCCCTGCTCTGTACCTATTTGGTAACAGGCACTTCTATTTGATTCCTTCCCCTCCTCCCTCTCTTTCCTTAAACAGTTCATATTTCTTGATTTTATTTCATTTAAAAATTCATAATTGATCATGAATGCTTTGTGCTGTATGTTTATATATTTACTCTGTGTTGGTTAAGTACAATAGTAGGACACAAGGTCTAGTTAAAAATATATAAAATTTGGGAGGAGCCAAGATGGTGGAGTAGAAAGATTCACATATGATAGCTCCAAACATACAACACATAAATTTCCTGTAAAAAGAACTCCCCACAAATTCTGGAGCAGTGGAAGCCAGACAGCAATGGAATGGAAGAGATTTCCATTCCAGACAGCCCTGAAAAACTGCCACCAAAGGTCCATCATGCACTGGACAGCAGAGCCCAGCCCTGCCCTGGCCACGCTGCCCCAGAGGAGCAGATCTGAGCAGGCTTCAGGGATGGAACCTCCGGCAGCCACAGGCGCTACAGGTCAGTGAGAGAGAGTTCTGGGCTGGCCAAGAGGAGAGCGGGGTGTCTCCATAACTCAGGGCCCCCTGGGAGGCAGCGGCAGAGGCAGTGGTGGCCAGGAGCTCCCGGAGCAGACAGGAGCTCAGGGCCATTACTGAAGGTCTCCACATAAACCTCCTGAGGGAACTGAGCCTGGGAGGTGGCCCTGCCCCCACCTGAGAACCTGAATTTAATCTTATCCTGAATAGCAGCCAAGCCCACCGCTGAAAGCCCTGAGGCTGGGGAACAGCATTTGAATCTCAGACCCCAAGCACTAGGTGGGTGGATCTAGGTGGGGTGGAGAGGAATGTCGGAAGTCAAGTAACTGGCTGGGAAAATGCCCAGAAAAGGGAAAAAAAATAAGACCATAGAAGGTTACTTTCTTGGTGATCAGATGTTTCCTCCTTTCCTTTCTGATGAGGAAGAAAAATGCTTACCATCAGGGAAAGACATAGAAGCCAAGTCCTCTGTATCCCAAACATCTGAAATAGATATCCAATGGGCTCAGGCCATGGAAGAGCTCAAAAAGGATTTTGAAAATCAAGTTAGACAGGTGGAGGAAAAACTGGGAAGAGAAATGAGAGAGATGCAAGAAAAGCATGAAAAATGGGTCAATACCTTGGTAAAGGAGACCCAAAAAAATGCTGAAGAAAATAACACCTTGAAAAATAGGCTCACTCAAGTGGCAAAAAAGGTTCAAAAAACCAATGAGGAGAAGAATGCTTTCAAAAGCACAATTAGCCAAATGAAAAAAGAGATTCAAAAGCTCACTGAAGAAAATAGTTCTCTCAAGATTAGAATGGAACAGATGGAGGTTAATGACTTTATGAGAAACCAAGAAATCATAAAACAAAACCAAAAGAATGAAAAAATGGAAGAGAATGTGAAATATCTCATGGGAAAAACAACTGACCTGGAAAATAGATCCAGGAGAGACAATTTAAAAATTATGGGTCTACCTGAAAGCCATGATCAAAAAAAGAGACTACACATCATTTTTCATGAAATTATCAAGGAAAACTGCCCTGATATTCTAGAACCAGAGGGCAAAATAAGTATTGAAGGAATCCACTGATCACTGCCTGTAAGAGATCCAAAAAGAGAAACTCCTAGGAACATTGTGGCCAAATTCCAGAATTGCCAGGTCAAGAAGAAAATATTGCAAGAAGCTAGAAAGAAACAATTTCAGTATTGTGGAAATACAATCAGGATAACACAAGATCTAGCAGCTTCTCCATTAAGGGATCGAAGGGTGTGGAATAGGATATTCCAGAAGTCAAAGGAACTAGGACTCAAACCAAGAATCACCTACCCAGCAAAACTGAGTAGAATACTTCAGGGGAAAAAATTGTCTTTCAATGAAATAGAAGACTTTCAAGCATTCTTGATGAAAAGACAAGAGCTGAAAAGAAAATTTGACTTTCAAACACAAGAATGAGAAGAAGCATGAAAAGGTAAACAGCAAAGAGAAGTCACAAGGGACTTACCAAAGGTGAACTGTTTACATTCCTACATGGAAAGACAATATTTGTAACTCTTGAAACTTTTCAGTATCTGGGTAGTTGGTGGGACTACACACACACATACACACACACACATGAGCACTTGTGCGTGCACACACACATACACACATGCACGCACACACAGAGAGAGCATAGGATGGGATCAGATCTTAAAAGAAATTAAGGTAAACTGTGAGAGAGAAATGTAGGGGGAGGAAAGAGAGTGAAATGGAATGGGGTAAATTATCTCTCATTCAAGAGGCAAGCAGGAGACTTTTTAGTGGAGGGAAAAAGAGGAGAGCTGAGAAAAAAACATGAAGTTTACTCTCATCACATCTGACTAAAGGAAGGAATAAAATGCACACTCATTTTGGCATGAAAACCTATCTTACAATACAGGAAAGTGGGGGAGAAGGAGATAAGCAGGGTGGGGGGGATGATGGAAGGGAGGGCAATGGGAGGAGGGAGCAATTTGAAGTCAACACTCGGGGAGGGACAGGATCAAAAGACAGAATAGAAACAATGGGGGGCAGAATAGGATGGAGGGAAATACAGTTAGTCTTACACAACACGACTGTTATCGAAGTCATTTGCAAAACTACACAGATATGGCCTATATTGAATTGCCTGCCTTCCCAAAGGGAATGGAGGGAGAGAAGTTGGAACTCAAAGTTTTAGGAACAACTGTTGAGTATTGTTCTTGCTACTAGGAAATAAGAAATACAGTTAATGGGGAACAGAAAGTCACCTGGCCCTACAGGACAAAAGAGAAGATGGTAACAAGAGAAGGGAGGGATGACAGAAGAGAGGGCAGATTGGTGATAGGGAAAATTAGAATGCTTGGTGTATTGGGGTGGGGGGAGGGGACAAATGGGGAGAAAATTTGGAATCTAAAGTTTTGTGAAAATGAATGTAAAAAGTTAAATAAATAAATAAATTTAAAAAAAAAGGAAAGGAGTCTGGGGCAAAAATACAACGGAAAAAAAAATCACCTAATATCTGAGAGTTGAAGATACATTTCTTTCCCTCTAAGAACCATGATCTAACCTCCACTTAAGAGCTTGTTCTTCTCAATTCCTTACCCTCCTATTCCCACTCTCCCTCCTGCTTCTCTGTCTATCATACTATATTTCTGCACCCATTTTTGCTTATATTCTCCAACAAGCCAACACTTTCTATTAAAAGATGGGGATTCAATTGTTTCAGAAATCAACCACGACAATCATACCATCTCCAGTGACAGTAATGTCCAAGGGGCAGGCCAGTTGACCAAAGCCACTTCCCTGAACACCATATTTGCAAATGAAACTGCTATGGGATTCAAATATCTTCACCCAATGGTTCCTCAAATCAGCAACTCTGATTGTCTTTCTGGGTCACTGTGAACCCTGAGGGTATAGGAATGTCCCATTGCTTGTTCCCTCTGACCCCAGGAAGCATGCAGACTGCAATCTGGGTGGCCAGATGGCATTCATGACTGAAGGTCACACCCTGTGGTAAGGGGAAATCAAAATACTTCTGGAACATCCTTTCAAAGAAAGACTATGTCACTAAAGATTCTGGGAAACGAACTTCATGATTCTGGAAAGGATGTGACTATTAAGGGATCAGAACCAGAAGGAAGAGTTTTCCAAGTAACAGTTTGTAAAAATCTTTCCAGAGAGTTAAGGAAACTAAAGATATTTTTATTGTGGCAAGGAACTGGAAACTAACGGGGCATCCATCAACTAAAGATGACTGAATAAATCCTTGCAGATGAATACTGGAATATTATTTTGCCATAAGAAATAACAGATGATTTCAGGGAAATCTATATGGACTAATGAAGCAAAACTAGAAGACAAATGTATACTATAATATTATAAAGACAAAAACTTTGAAAAACTTAGGAACACTGATCAATGCAATGATCAATCAATTCCAGAGGACCAATGGTGAATCATAGCACACAACTCTCAATAGATTCAACAGGCAGAATGAGAGATGATATTTTTGAACATGGTCAATGAAAGAAGTTGTTTTGCTCAACTGTATATTTTTTACAAGCATTCTTGTCTTTTTTCTTTTTCCCCAGTGAGGGGAAGGAAAGAGAAAATAGTGGTTATTGATGGCAAAAAGTAAGATAAAATAAAAGCTATATTTCTTTAAGTGGGGGAGAGATATGGTGAGAAAGAGTAGCAGTAACAGCAGATGGAGAACACTTTCCAAGAGAATGACTCTAAATCTTGTAGGAGATGGAATCTTTTTGCTTCTCTGTTGCTTTTGAGTTGTTTCAGTTGCATCCAACTCTTCATGCTTGCATTTGGGTTTTGTTGGGTTAAGGGGTTTTTTGGCAAAGATAGTGGAGTAGTTTCCCATTTCCTTCTCCAGCTCATTTTGCAGATGAGGAAACTGAGGCAAACAGGGTTGTGACTTGCCCAAGGTCACACAGCTAATAAGTACTTGAGGCCAGATTTGAACTCAGAAAGATGAGTCTTCCTGACTCCAGACCTGGCACGCTATCCACCATGCCACCTATTTCCTTTATTTGCCCTTTATTTCCCTAAGCAAGTCATTTAACCTGTGCCTGCCTCAGTTTCCTCATCTCTGAAAAGATGATAGTATTAGTAACTACTTCCCAAGGTTGGGAGGATAAAACAGGATGTTTGTAAAGAAATTTGTAAACATTAGAACTCTACACAAATGATAGCTGTTATTGTTATAAAGACAAGATCTGATGAATTATGTCCTAAGTTGAGATTTTGCTTTAAAAAATGGAGTAAGTAGGCAGATACTGTGGATAATTGAGTACCTCAAATTTAACTGGCTGGGAGACCATCCTCTTGGCTTGGCAGTGAAAATATTGTCTAGGGCCTCAGAGAATTTTATGAATTTTATTTATAATTTATAATTTTTTAAGTTCCTTAGTTTTACAGGGAAAGGAAGTCACAAGGAATTAGCACCCTTGCTCTAGACTGAAAATAGCATGAGCTAGCTCATTATCTCTAAGCAGGTAGGACCATCACACTAAAAACTTTTGTTGTGATTTTTCTCCATCTCCTCCCCAGCTGAAAGAACGGTAGAGATACCAATGCTTCAAGAATAGGCCCTGAGTGAATGAATGCAGATCAATTCCACTCACTCTATAAAAAGAGATGGGGGTAAAAAGTGTTCCAGATCCTTATTGCCCTCCATTATGACATCTGTTAGGCGGAGGAAAAAAATCTCAGCAAGAGAATAGGGAAAATTTATTACTTTCGTAAAATGTTTTCCTTAAATTCCAATGCTTAGTTAAGAAAAACAGAAAACAGTGCTCTATTACACATTGCAGATCAAAAAATCTATAAAAATTATATTTAAAAAGTAAGAAATAAATCCAAAAGAAAACTGTAATCTAATTTTTCCAATATACACACATATATATTGAGATGCTAACACATTTAACAAAAAGTAGAACATATGACTTATTAAAGCAATAGTCTAAAATTATATCTTATTTTCCTGAGAGTAAGCTAAAATTGTTGTGGCAGACAGCAATTATATTATTTGGTTCATAAAGCTGTTTGAAGAGGCTAAATCCTGTAGTGGATCTATTTGCCTTCTGCGTGGGAGTCTTAACTCTTCTTTTTCTGCTTATATTTTTATTTCTGAGCATAACAGGGAGCTGGTCAATATGAGCCTGCACACAGCATATCATCATGATGACTGCTTCAATTCCCTGTATTAGAAAAGCCTGGAAAGCCTGCCTCTGGAAGAGTCATGGTATCATATAATGAAATTGCCTTAGGGCGACTTTGAATTATGCATAGACATTTTATACCTAACTCTGTTCTGCTAACCACATGGTGAATAGCAATCTCTTTGATTGACTGCAATCGCATAACCAGACCTGGGGAATGCCTTTGAAAGGCCTTAGCGTCACCTTCTTTTGATTAAACTTCATCATTTCATCTGACTTCCTAATATAGGATGTCCAATGAGAGATAAAGGTCTTGGGCCTCTTTCCCATCCAAAGCCAAAATGTGTCCTCAGTTCTTTGTTGTAGGTGAAGCGATTGAAGGCTACAACCTTGTGAATTTTTAAAGGTAGGAGAGCAAGCAATTTGAAGTCTAGGAGTCTAGGAGTTCAGGAGTTGAATCCACAATGGATTTCGCAGACAGCGCAATATTGATGACCCAAAGAACAAGCAGTGACTTTAATGACATCAGCTCAGCAAGTAGCTAAGACTCATTCGGTAGCTTTGTTGCACTTGGACATGGTGGGACCAGTGCTAATGGTGTGACAACTAAATCTAAAGTCCATATTTCTCCAGAGACCAAAGTAGTAGAGGTGAGTGGATATCCCCAAATGTATTAGAGAACACTAGTGCTTTTGTTCTCACTCTATCTTTGAAGTAAATATCCCTTGGTAAAAGCTAATCAATAGCACGTGGTTAAATGGAACTGAGGTGGCTAACAGTGGGAGAAGTGGGACACACTTGGAAGTGGTGGGAGTAAGCTAATGACATTAGAGAAGAGACATTCTGACTCTGAGGGGGAGATATAGGAGCTTGAATCTAAGATAATGAGCCCAGAGAATGTATTTGGTGCTCTAGGAAGTAGCTTCTCTTAGGAATTGTCTTTCTTAAGCAGAGATAGTTACTGTATGCATAATTTTCCCCAGCTAAGACCTGCACTCATTCACCTATCTTAAAAATTTTTCATTGATTCCTCTAGTTTTTATATCATAGTCATTCTTGACTGTACCCTTCCCCTATTCCCATTTCCCAATAAGTCTTGCCCTGTAACCAAGAAAGAAAAGAAAAATGCCATGTCTGAAGGCATATGCAACATTTCACACTAAAGTGTCCCATCTATCTAGTGAAAGGAATGGATCATGCTTCCCAGTTTTGTGAATGTCTTTTTGTGAGGCAAGAAAGATTTCATCTTAAAAGAATGATTAAGTCCCAAATTGAGGGTCTAAAGCTCAGCTATTTTCTTCCATCCTGTAGGAACCAACCAAACTGAAAATCCTTTCCATGTCCCTATCTTTTCACCCATCATCTAAGAGTATAAAAACCTTTCCATGGAAGTGGGGTGGAGTGGGAAGCAGGAAATTCAGTCACTCAGAACAGGAGGACTGAGCCAAGCTGCTATCACATGCTCCTGATTGATTATTCTTAGGATCTACTTTATCCTTTAGTAATTGGGAATCTAGGTCCAGGGCCAATGCTTTGTTGTTTGAGTTACCAGTCCAGGGTATTTCTGATTGCTCATTGATACCTGCTTCTATGTGTCTTTGAAATAACTTTATTAATCCTAAGTCTTTATTATGGAGTCACCTCCTGAAAAATTAGTTGAAATGAGCTATATTTGACTTGACCAATCAGAGGATGTGCTGGCCACATGACTTAAATGTAAAATGTACACTTGCCAAAAAGACTATTTTATGGAGAACTCACATGGGGCAAGCGATCACATGGTGATCAGAAGAAGCCATACAAGGTACTCTTAAGGTCTCTTTCAAGAACTTTGGATTTGACTGTGCAACATGGGAGACATTGGTACAGGACCGTTCAGCATGGCGTGCCCGCATCAGAAAGGTGCTGTGCTCTATGAGGCAAGTAGAACTGAGACAGCACAAAGTAAACGCAGGATGTGCAAATTTGGGGTATCCGCCCCACATATTCACATGGACTATCTGCGCCCAACCTGTGGTAGAGCATTCCAAGGTTATACTAGTCTGATCAGCCACAGTGAGACACACTGAAATGTCACTTTATCATGGTGATGTCATTTGGGTCTTCTTCAAAAATGAAGGACAACAAGCAACCATTTGATCTGACCAATTAGAGTACGTAAAAACTAAAGATCTTCCACCTCTATGAATCCAAGCCATACCAGAAGAAAACAGCAATCTTATTCCTTCTTTAATATCCTCAAAAGCTATGGTCTCCCTTAATGGTATATTCAATAAAATAGTCAATTTCTATGAATAATTCTTAAGGTGATACGGTGTAGTGCAGTGGTATCAAACCCAAATAGAAAGGATGGCCACTAACCCATACATATTGATCCATGCAGGTCACATATTGACTTAGAAAATGACATTTACATCATCTATGTTCTATTGTATTTTAATTTTATTAAATATTTTTCAATTATATTTTACTGTGGTTAAGAGAGAAGTTTTTGACACTTCCAGTGTAGGGATGGATCAATTCAAGTTCAATTCAATAAACATTTATTAAGCACCTACTATGTGCCAGGCACTATGCTAAGCTCAACTGGAATGGGAGTGAGAACTGACAGCAGACTTAAACCTTGGCTCTGCCACTTCCTAGCTTAGTGACTTCAGTTAATTCTCTTGACTTCTCAGAGATGTCTCAGAGACTTGCTCACCTATGACATAGGAATAGTAACACCTATGCCATCTACTTCACAAAGTTGCTTTAAGGACTAATTGACATAAAACATGTCAATCAAACAAACATAATTTACCCCCTAATCTGTGCCAGGCACTGTGCTAGGCACTAAGGTTAGAAGACAAAAATTAAATTGTCCCTACCCTCAAAGAGTTTTACATACTTTCAGAGAGAATCTGTAACCAGGTACCCAGTCTTACTTGCATAAGACTCTCCTTCTTAAGGGAGTGTTCAGCATTCAGTGTTCTGTGATCCATGCCTGTGTTAGAGGTAGCATTGGCAAGAGATCAGAAGAGAAGAGATCCTGGTCTTCCAGCTTCCAGTTTGGAGAAAGAAGACATATGGTTCTAGATTCTCTTAAGGGAGAGGTCTCTGAAGGGAAAGAGAAAGACTGGGAAGAAGCTGACATTTAGTGGTACTAATGCCTCATGTCCCTATCCCCAGCTCACTATACTAGAAACTTTGAGGAATATCCACTTGGGTGAGGTCTGGGACATTTTCCTTGGGACGAACTAAGATATCTTGTTCCTAGAGGGAGGTTTCATTCTCTCTGTGTTTTGTCTGGTATATTCTCATCTGTATAAATTCTCTAATTTCTGTTTGCTATTGACTTAGATAAATAGATTTGTTTCCCAGTTTCTCAGTTGTTATGTAAGGTGTATGATAGTTGGTGGGAAGGGAGTCAAGCCTTTAGACATTTAGCTTGCTACATTTCTTCCCTATTAAGGGACCGGCCATGTGGAAATGTATATAACCGACATGGCCAATACATACACACAAACACAATATCTTACATATAAAAATATATACAAAATAAATACTTGGAAATTGGGGGTTATAAAGTACAAATAGAAATGTAAGCTATTATTAAAGGAACCACCCCCCACCCTAAATTAGCCATCTTGGAAGAATAGCTAAGAGAGGAAGGGAAAGACAACCAAGGCAAGCGCAGAGCCCAATACCCCCTTAGATTGTGAGTTTCAATATTAATCTGTCACCTACTACTTCCTGTAAGTGTAAGTAAGTTCTCTCCCTAACCCTATTAATACAGGGATTCCAAGCAACTGAACAGGTAGAATAGGATTCCCAACCCTCACCTCCCATTCTCTCATCTCCATACTCCTCAACTCTATGGCACTCATGCCCCACTTTCAGTAGGGAACCTGCCACATATTCCACTGTGCCCGCTGGAATTCCATTCCATAATCACAAAATTCCCTTCACTCCCCTTCAGATTCTTTTCAAATATTAGCAAAACAAAGGCTCAACTATTCCCTCCGCCCCTCCCCACAATGACACTGCACTCTTGACTGTGTTATCTAGCACTGACTATAGCCCTTCTCTCACATACTAGATCAGGAGTCACCATATTCCTTGCTCCCTACCACCACTTCCAGACTCTCCCTTTACTTGTGCCCTCAGAAATCTCTCTTCCTTTGAAGTCTATTTAGTCAAAATTGTCCTGCCCTTATATTAAGGGACTTCAAGAATGATATTAATATTCCCTCTAATTCTTCAGTCTCCTTAAATCCCATGATCCTATCTCTACTTCTGACAATCAACAAATACTTATTAAGGGCTTGCTGTGTGTTAGGACACAAAAGAAAGTCAAAAACTGGCCCCTGTTCCCACGTTGCTTATAGTCTAATGGGAGATAAAACATTCAGATAGTATGTACAAGCAAGATATCTACCTGTGTGTGTGTATGTGTGTGTGTGTGTATATAATATATATATATATATATATATGTATAATGCTCTGCTGTTTCAGGACCTACATAATATCTAGTCCTCCCCCACCACCTTTTCAATCTCCTTACACCTCACAGCCCTCCCTCACATTGACACTGGGCTGCTTACTGTTTCTCAAAAAATGACATTCCATCTCTCTGCTCTGGGGTGTTTTTCTCACCATCCTCCATATCTGTATTGAGCTCCCACCTCATCTTCACCTCCTGGCTTCCTTCAAGTCCTAACTAAAAATCCCAGTCTAAAGGAACCCTTTCCTAATCTCTCTTAACTCTAGTGTTTTCTCTCAGTTGATTATCTCCTTTTTATCCTGTATATGACATATGTGTACTTCTTTGTTTTCATGTTATCTCCCTTATTAGAAGGTGAGTTCCTCTAGGACAGGGATTTCCTTTTATCTTTCTTCACATCCCTTGCACTTACTTAGTTTCATGTATGGTACATAGTAGGTGTCTAAGAAATGCTTATTAACTGACTGATTGAAAATGTTTGTAGTTAAGAGATGGCCACACACACAGGGATGACATTGAATCTCACTTTTACTCACAAGTATTTCACATTCTGTTCTGGGCTCCATAATGAGTATATGCATACATACATATATGTACATGCATACATACACATACGTACATACACACATGTGTATATGTATGCATATGTGTACACATATGTGTATTTGCATTGTACATATATATATGCCTTCTGGGGATCAGCCTCTTTTGGACAGTCAATTCATTCACACTGAATACTCTCTAACAGGCATTTTTCTGACATACTGAAGCTATCACCAGCTACTGGCCAAACCATATACTTAACTCTCCAATTAATTACTTCAGTGACAACTCGTTGTACTCCCTCATTTCTCTGGAGGTTACAGAAAGGAGAGGAATGATGTTGGTTATAGCTTCAACAAATTAAAACAAGTATACTATTACATACTACCAATCGCATTTATATATGTTCATGTAATAGCATAATGTAGTTCCTTGATGGAACGTATACTCCTTGAGGAAGGGAACTGTTTTGCTTTAATTTTGTATCTCTTGTTTCTAGTACAGTGACTGGAATATAGCAGGAGTTCAGCAAATACTTGCTTATTGACACTTGTATTATTGTAAAATACTCGTAACTATTCATCCTGTTTCCATTCTCTCCTCTCTTTTATTATGATTAATACAGCTGCCAAATCAGCTCAATTACTCCTTGCTCAAAAAACCCCTCAAAGTGGTATTTAAAGCCTTTTTAAGTCTAATTTTTATAAGGGAGAAGGGAGAATGCAACAACTTTAAAGAAAAGTATAATGAAATTACTCAGAAGTTTGAAAAAATAACACGTCCCCTCAAGCACAAAACCAAACACAGGGGTAATTATTTTTGGATATTGTGGTCAGACAGGTTATGGCCATCTTCCAGTCACTTCCCAGCAAAGATCAACCTCTAATGGTCGGAGTAATGCTTTTTTGTCCTAGATCTTTGTCTCGACATTTTTAATAGTGCTACTTAGTTCCACCTCAAGTATAATGGTTTTACCAATCAAGGCCTTCTCAAAGATCTATGTCACACCTCTGAGACAAAGGACCAAGTACAGAGTAGATTCTTTCTGAATTTTGTAGTTTGATAGGGTACGTTCATTTTTTTAGCTTCTTTGCAGCAAAGATCCATCTCTGCTGCTCTGGAAGCAGAGGTTGCTGAAGGGAGAGCTTTCCAAATTTATTTCAAATCATTCTTCTATACACATTCTGCATCTTAGCCAATTGACCTTCTTTCTCTTTCCTAAATTTAATATTCTATCTTCGACCTCTATGACTTTTCACAGATTGTCCTACATACTTGGAAGACATTTCCTCAGCACCTACATTCCTTAGGATTCGCATCTTCCTTCAAGATCCAGATTATGTGCCATGACTTATATAAAGCCTTTTCTGATCTTTGTAGGCATTCATAACCTTTCTATCATCAAATTATATTTTACCTACTCAGTTATGTAAATAATATATCTATGCCACACAAGAATATAAGGTCTTTGAAGACAAAGTATTTCTATTGTCTCCTTGTATCCCTATACACTTAGTATAATGCCTTTCATGCACTAAGTACTTAATAAATATCTGAGTTGAGTTAAATTTAATTAAAAGTTAGTGGGATAGAATCATCCATGAAAAAAATCACAAAAACAGTGAAGAGTGAATTAGAAAAAATAGGTTCATTCATGCAACAAAATACATAAAATTTTAAAAGAATAAAAATAAGGATCGAATTCCTTTGAATAGAATACTGGCAAAAATTAAATATGAAATTCCTTTGGCAATTACCTAATGGAAATCTCAAGGAGCATAACATAGCCCACCTTTATATAAACTGATCATATAGAGAGTTATCATAGACAAATCATTTTTTTAAATTTTAATTAATTTATTTTCAGTGTTCCATGATCACTGCCATACAACCTAGATTTTTTACTTTTCCTCCCTCCTTCTTCCTCCCCTTACCTCCCCCCCTTCCCTGAGACAGCATACAATTTTATATAGGTTCTACATATACATAATTTTCTATTAAATACATTTTCACCATAGTCATGTTGTATAAAAGAATTAAAGTGAATGGGAGAAATCACATAACAAACCAAAATGTAATACAAAAGAAAATGATTTGCTACATTCTGTGATCAAATTTCATAGTTTTTTCTCTGAATGTGGAAGGCATTTTGCCTTAAAAGACCACTGAGAATTTTTTTAAGTACTTGCATTGCAATGAAGTTCTAAGTCTACCAGAAAAACTCCTCACACACTGTGGTCATTGCTGTGCACAAAGTTCTCCTGGTTCTGCTCCTTTCACTGAGCATCAGATCATATAAGTCTTTCCGGGACTCTCTGAAGTCTTCCTATTCATCATTTCTTATAGCACAATAGTATTCCATTACATTCATATACCATAATTTATTCAGCCATTCCCCAATTGATGGGCATTCCCTTGATTTCTAGTTCTTGGCTAGCACAAAGAGGGCTGGCTGCTATAAATATTTTTGTACACGTAAGACCCTTTCCCATTTCAATGAGCTCTTGAGGATACAGTCCTAGAAGCGATATTGCTGGATCAAAGGGTATGCACATTTCTGTAGCCCCTTGGGCATAGTTCCAAATTGCTTTGCAGAATGATTGGATCAGCTTACAGCTCCACCAACAATGAATTAGTGTTCCAACTCTCCCATGTCCTCTCCAACATTTATCATCTTCCTGTTCTGTCATGTTTGCCAGTCTGATAAGTGTGATGTAGAGAGATTTGCATCTCACTAATCAATGGTGATTTAGAGCATTTTTTTCCATATAACTATAGATAATCCTTAATTTCTTCCTCTGAAAACTGCCTGTTCATATCCTCTGACCATTTATCAATTGAGGAATTCATAGACAAATCACAACTAAATATTGAAAGTCAGAAATATTAAAAGAGTCCTTTACAGAGCATATCACGACAAAAATAAGTTATCAATAAGGAAAGTATGAACAAAATAAGCAATTTAAACGACTACTAATTTTTTTTCATCCTAAATAACAGGTTCAAAGAACAAATCCTGGAAACAATAGTGATGCTAAAGAAAATCATAAAACTGATATAACATACCAAAATTTATGAGATTCAGGTAAAATCAGTCCTTAGTGGAAAATGTGTGTGTGTGTATAAATATATATACATGTATCTATGTATGTAATTATACACATATTTTTAAACACTCATAGCAAAAAAAATTATAAGGTACTAATTAATTAAGCATTCAGCTTAAAAAACTAGAAAAATCAATAAATTAAAAACAGAAGCAGACATTGTGAAAATCAAAATAGGGATAAATAAAATTGAAAACAAACTCTAGCAAGTTAAAAAAGAGCTTGTTTAAAAAACAATAAAAACCAAGTTAATAAACTATTAATTTAATGTTTTAAAAGAGAGAGTGTGTAGTATATCAGGAAGAGCACTAGCTTTGAATTAAAAAAGAAAACAGTTCAAATCTTGCTTCTGAGAATTAGCCACATGGGCAACTTACTTAGCCTCCCTGAATCTTTCTTTCCTCTTCTGTAAAATAAGAATTAAACTAGAAGGCCTTTTAGGTCTCTTCCAGGACATAGGGAGTGATCCTGAGAGGAGAATCAACAATGAATGGAGAGGAATTAAAATAACATCAAAAACTACAACACCAAAAATTGATAACAGATAAAATGAATGAATATTCACCAAACACAAACATACAACTAAAAACTTAGGAAATAAAGACTCTAAATGCCCCAACCTCCAAAAGAAAACAAAGAACCCATAAATGAATTCATAAAGGAAAAAATTTTTTTTAAATTTGGTCCAGATGAATTTGTAAGCTTATATCAAGCCTTCAAATAATAAATATTCCCTTTGTTAAATAAGCAAAAATAATGAAAAATAATGAAAGAAAGCATCTTGCCAGGCCTGTTCTATGAAATAAATTTGGTCCTGCTATCCAAATCAGGGGAAAATTAGACCAAAAAAGAAAATAATAGAACAATATCACTGAAATCATTTGATACAAAAATATTAAATACAATATTAACAATAAAGCTACAGGAATGTTTTCCAAAAGTCAATCATTTTGTCAGTGTTAAATTTATACCAGTAATTGAGGAATCTTAATGTTACATCTTTAATTTTCAATTTTGCTATTTAAATATATTCCAGTCTTCCATGTTAGTGTACGGTCCTTTGGTTAAAAGAATAAAGGGAAGAAAATAAGAAATCCAGTGACATGGGGATCGAATCAATTTGGCAAAGATACAAAATATGAAAATCTTTACATTTTGAATCTTACACTAAATGAGAGGAGGAAAACCTGGATTAATTTTCTTCTTTATGTGGAAGAATATCTTTTAAAATATGGAATGCTTCATAATGAGGATGTTATACTTGTGCAGAGGCCTTACCAATCTTCTCTGTATCATTCTACTTTTACGCTATGATCTGCTGAAGTATGTCCTCTGGGCAATTTTTTTAAGGCATTAAAAAGAGATTGGGGGGCTCAAGGAACTTAGGTTAATTTATCCTCACCTACACAAAGGAATAGTCAGGGGACTCAGGCTGGAAGTTTCAGAGACATAAATGGGGTCCTGTCATCAATGTTCATGGGGACCTAAGGAGCTTACAAGCTGATGCAGCTCAAGCTTAGAGTTCCAGAATGATGTCATCAGCAATCAGAAACATCTGGGGCACATCTCCATACATAAAGAATCTCTCTTCAATTTTGGTTCTGTACTGGACTTCTTTCATCAGTATTGTGAACATTTTTTGGCAGTCACATATATAAACCCTACATAAATCATATATATAGAACCCCAGTAGGGTGCAAAGGTACAGCCTAGTATGGCATACAGAATATAGGAGACATACCTCCTGATTACTGTATAAGGGACTTACTCAGTTGGCTCCAGAGTTTCTCTCAGAGATGAATAGATGAAGGATACTCCAAGGAGGAAAGAGAGATAGTCCTTGGAAACTGAAGACATGTGAAAGAAGCCAGATTTTCAAAATATACTCATATTCAATTTTTCCATAAAGATTCTGCAGAAAGGGCATTTCCTTAGGTAAGATCTGACCCTATCATCTGGTTTGAACTGAGAGCTTATCTCACTTTCAGCTGAATGCACTCTTTTATTTATTTGGTATAAAACTTCTTTGGTTTCTGTCCACTATTTTACTTGAATAATGAGTTTTCTCACTATTTGATATGACAACCTCTTATATAACCAGTATTTTGTAATTTCTTGATAAATGTAAGCTAAGGGCCACCATCTCTCTTAGAAGCTAACAGAAAATAGCTTTCCTCTTGAAGCCAGACTTGTACCTCTAGACTCGACAGATATTTCAGGTGTGGCAGGTAGATAAAATTCTAACCCAATATCACCCTCAGTGAGTATTTGTTCTGGGACCTTATCCTGCCCCAAAACCTCCCAGTTAGTATGCTTGGCTCTCTTCTCCAGAGAAATGGGCCAATATTCAAAACATATCTCTCTATTCCATTTATGAACCACAGCTATCCATTTAAGTAACTCCTGTAGAAAGATCTATTTTATATATCTTCCTACTTCATGCTGGTTGGATAGTTAGGATAAAAATTATTAAGCAAGATTGTCTCCATTATATATCTCAGGCACTAATAATTTTGATTTATAGATGATAGACATCTTGTTGGATGAGAGCCTTTAAGCATTTCCCATTACCACATCAAATGTGTTTTTTTTTTATTCAACAAACAATAAGTACATCATGCACTTAATTGTAAGGTAGTAAACATGTGACCTACTGTAGAATTTCTACTAACAAAAACCTACCTTAGGTTCCCCACTTATACCTTAGATGAAGATACATAATCTATTATACATATAGATGATTTTCATGGGGAAAGAAAATATATAGGTCAGTACTTGGCATTCTCTATATCACCTTTTTGCTATAAGGTTTAAATTTTGTTTTTTTTCTCCCACACCTTTGGTAACTTCCTCTATCTGAGGTCATGTGAACTGATCACTCAAGAGCCAGGGATGGAGAACCTGTGGCCTCCAAGGCCACATGAGGTCTTCTAGGTCCTCAAGTGCAGCCTTTTGACTGAATTCAAACTTCACAGAACAAATCCCCTTAATAAAAAGATTTGTTTTTTAAAACTTGGACTCAGTCAGAAGGCCACACCCAAGGACCTAGAGCCATTCTTTTAGTAGTATTTCTATCTTCTCTATAAGTGCATCTAAGGCTGTGAAGTTAAATCCAACCAAGTACAGTGACTCTATTATCTATAGTGGTGAGAGGAAGGGTATGTTATTAAAAATTGTGTAGATATTTTCCTTTTTTCTTCTGGCACGTTCTTTTATTTTCATCCATAAAAGTCCCCAGGAGTCTTTTCTGCATTGGATCACTCACCAAGCTTTCTATAAATTATTTTTATTTTCTTCTGTTACGCTGTTTTGAGGGAAAAAACTTGCATCATCTTTCTCCATAAGATTTTTACAAACAAATTGATATTCTAACCCAATATTGCCTTTGATTTTCATTTCTCCTTTCTTGTCAAGTAAATCAGGTGCTTGATGACTAGGAAATTTTAGGCTTATTTAGCATTATAATAATTGATTTATATCCACTGAACTTCTATATGAAACTATTAAAATTTTTCTCTATGTCTTTTCTTCTTCCCATTGCCATTTTTCATTATAAATAGCTTGTTCAAATAGGTCAAGACTGAATTATTTCAAACTGTCTTATCTTTTTCTCATTTTTTTATCCTTTCCTCTAGTTTTGTAAAAATTTAGATCTTTGTGCTAACAAGTTGGTAGTCTAGTAATACCTTGACTTAGGAATGATTCCCACATTAGTAAAGAATCTCTTTCTCTCCATTAAAATATAATTTTATCTTTTGTGATGCTATTTGTAACTTACCATATCCAATTCCTACTGATGATTCTTTTTTCAAAGAAAGTACTCATAATATATAGGTTCCCCAGACTTTGGCCTTTTTCATTCCTTTTCTTGATCCATGTTTTCCAATGTCTTTATTAAGCCATTACCAGTCATTAAAACCCTACCACAAATAGGTTCATCACACTTAATTTTCATACCTAGCAGGATACAGAAGTCAGGGATAGTAAGGAAACATGAAAGTGGGACACTATAGTAAGACAATCCCAGGCATCATGGAGATCCAGGAGGAGATTTAATTTAATGTAGTAGAAAGAGCCTTAGATTTAGAGTCAAAAAACCAAAATTGTAATTCTAACTCAGCTACTTATTAGCTATATGAACTTGAAAAAGTCTCTTTTCCTCTCAGTACCTCAATTTCCTCATCAACAAAATGGAAATCGTAATACTTATAGAAGTACCTCACAAAGTACATTGTGAAGATCAAAATAAATAACATGAAATATTTGTGAATATAATGGGTCACATATGTATAAATTATATTTTATATACATACAGATATGTATGTATATTCAATCAAGTATTTGAAGAATTTGAATTGAAAAGAATCAAAAACTCACCAGTCATATAATTGCAATCATTTTATGATACTATGTTATAGAAATATTTGTATCATTTAATAAATTAAAAATAAAATAAATAATTCATAAATTAAAAATTATATATATGTGTGTGTGTGTATGTGTGTGTGTACGTATGTATAAAATTACAGGGTGCCTTGTATTTCTACCACTGCCCATCACAAATGGAAAATAGTTTTCTCTGATGTTATTGATTTCTCCTAAAACCATTTGGTTTTTGACTCAATATTCTGTAATCTTCTAAGTACTCGCAAATTGATTCCTGTTCATATGATCTGGTTCTTTCTCCCGTTGTATGACTGAAATCTGAAGTCTCTCTGGGAAATAGGCTCATCCTTTGTCTCCCTTTCATAAGAATACATATGAAATGTGTCCTTTTCTAAATTGGGGCACCTGTGCAACCTTCGGCAAATGGTTTAAGATCATCAGTAGGGACTCATGAGGATTCTACCACATTCCCAAAATTCCTTAAAGACCCAGGAGACTGGAACACTGGTTTCTCCAAACAATGTTGGAATCCTTCTATCTTATGCTGCAATTTTGTGTTCACCCATTTCAGGTGCTGCCTGTCCCAGTAGTTACTGGAGCTCATTTCTGACCTTTCTGGTAATGACAAAAGTAGAAACAAGATTAAATAACCTTACCATTTCTCATATTCTTCAGAGGCGTAATTCCCTAGCTGCTAGACTCAGAATATTCCTAATGAATGCCATAGCCTGAGAAATGGCCCTTAACTGTTTTTCTTCTTCTGTATACTTTTGATGGGTTGACTATTTTTCCTACATAACAAGATGTCATATTCCTATGAATATTTGGCAATACCTGTCTCAAAGGAGAGCATAACTAAAATAGAATCACATTAAATTTCGGAGGAAACATATACTGGTATATCATCTGAACACAAATATCCAGCTAGTGACAGAGTCACGCATAACATTTACAGAGAGATCTAAAGCATTAGCATCTTGGGAGAAATACTGTGAGATGAAGCCAGTCATTTGAGTTCATTATATCAGGTTCTTACAAAACTCCCTAGCTTTCTGAGCTAATTCCACATTTTTCATGTTTGCTATTTCATTCCCTGGCCATATTTTGAGAAGTTTATTTTTTCTTTTTTGTTTAGAGTCATAAAAATCACAAAGTACCTTTTCTCACACTATTAAATATTTTATGTGAAAGTAAACAAAAGGAATAACTTTTAAAACTACATATAGAATCATAAAACTTAGAAAGATCTTAAAGATTATTGGTCCAACTCTCCTCCTTTTACAGATGACGATACTGAGGCTTTAGACAAAAGAGTAGAGTGGTTTGCCCATAGTTGCAAAACTACTGGTAGAACTGGGTTCAGAACTCTTGACTCTGAATACCATGTCTTTTTTTTCTACTAGTAAACCTTGAATTATATCAGTGAAAAAGACCAGTGTTGGAAGAGAATTCAGAAACTGTTCTAGAATACCTAAACCTCTATAGTATCCTAACACATTATATTCTCTACTTGGAGAGATCCAGTGAGGGCTAATTCTTTACTTCTAGGAACAGAACATTCTAGTTTGGGCCAGTTGTAATTATTAGGAGGTTTTTCTTTACCTAAAGCCCAAATCTGCTACTTTACAATTTACACTCATTGCTGGTTGTGCTTTGTGGAATTTTTGTGTAAAGGAATGTCATGCTCAGAGTAACTAGGTACATGGTAAAGCAATGGCCTGGGACCCAGAAAGACTCATCTTCCTGAGTTCAGATCTGGTCTTAGACACTTACTAGCTGTATCATCCAGGCCAAGTCACTTAACCCTGTATGCTTCAGTTTCCTCATCTGTGAAATTAGCTGGAGAAGGAGATGGCAAACTACTCTAGTATCTTTGCCAAGAAAATCCAAAATGGGGTCACAAAGAGTCAGGCAAAACTGAAAACAACTCAGAAAATGATGGCCTGTTCAGACTTCTTCCTCAGACCAATTAATTTGGCAGCTGTGAAGGATCAATTGAAAAAGGGATAAGAATAAGGGAAAAGAAAAAGGGATAAGGAATAAGAAGCCTGAACTTCACAGATCTACAGCACATTTCAAATAATCACAGAAACTCCGAATCGTAAGAGACCTTATTGTTCATATGGACTTAGGCAGTGTTTTATAACTTGGGGTCTGTGAATTTTGTTTTTTTTAATATTTTCATAACCATATTTCAATATAATTGACATCCCTTATGATCCTAAGTGATTTATTTTATACTTTTAAAAACACTTAGGGGGAGGAGCCAAGATGGTGGAGTAGAAAGATACTCCTACACCACAGCCCATAAAATACCTGTAAAGAAGAACTCTCAACAAATTCTGGAGCAGCAGAAGCCACAGAACAACAGAGTGGAGGATATTTCTATCCCAAAGAGACCTGAAAGATAGACAGGAAAGGTCTGTCATGAACCGGACATGGAGCAGAGCCCAGTCCTGCCTTGGCCATGCAGCACTGAGAGGAGCAGACCCGAGCAGGCTTCAGGGATGGAATTTCCAGTGGCCATGCAGGTCCATCTACCCACAGACACCAAAGGTTAGTGAGAGAGCCTGTTTGGTTCGCCAAAAGGGAAGCGGGGTGTCCCCATAACTCAGGCACCCTCAGGAGGCAACCGCAGAGGCAGCAGCAGGTAGGAGCTCCCAAAGCAAGCAGGGGCTCATATCCATTGTTGAAGGTCTCTGCATAAACCCCCTGAGGGAACTGAGCCCTGTGAGGTGGCCCTGCCCCCACCTGAGCACCTGGACTTAATCTCACACTGAATAGCAGACGTGCCCCCACTGAAAGCCCTGAGGCTGGGGAGCAGCATTTGAATCTCAGATCCCAAGCACTAGCTGGGTGGATCTAGAGGCGAGGTGGGTGGGGAAAGAATCTCAGAAGTCAAGTAACTGGCTTGGAAAATGCCCAGAAAAGGGAATAAAAGTAAGACCATAGAAGGTTACTTTCTTGGTGAACAGATATTTCCTCCTTTCCTTTCAGATGAGGAAGAAAAATGGTTACCATCAGGGAAAGACATAGAAGTCAAGGCTTCTGTATCCCAAACATTCAAAATAGATATTCAATGGGCTCAGGCCATGGAAGACTCAAAAAGGATTTTGAAAATCAAGTTAGAGAAGTGGAGGAAAAACTTGGAAGAGAAATGAGAGAGATGCAAGAAAAGTATGAAAAGCGGCTTAACACCTTGCTAAAGGAGACCCAAAAAATGCTGAAGAAAATAACACCTTGAAAAATAGGCTCACTCAATTGGCAAAAGAGGTTCAAAAAGCCAATGAGGAGAAGAATGCTTTCAAAAGCAGAATTAGCCAAATGGAAAAGGAGGTTCAAAAGATCACTGAAGAAAATAGTTCTTTCAAAATTAGAATGGAACAGATGGAGGCTAATGACTTTTTGAGAAACCAAGAAATCACAAAAAAAAACCCAAAAGAATGAAAAAATGGAAGAGAATGTGAAATAGTTCATGGGAAAAACAACTGACCTGGAAAATAGATCCAGGAGAGACAATTTAAAAATTATGGGACTACCTGAAAGCCATGATCAAAAAAGAGCCTAGACATCATCTTTCATGAAATTCTCAAGGAAAACTGCCCTGATATTCTAGAATCAGAGGACAAAATAAGTATTCAAGGAATCCACTGATCACCTCCTGAAAGAGATCCAAAAAGAGAAACTCCTAGAAACATTGTGGCCAAATTTCAGAATTTCCAGGTCAAGGAGAAAATATTGCAAGCAGCTAGAAAGAAACAATTCCAGTATTGTGGAAATACAATCAGGATAACACAAGATCTAGCAGCTTCTACATTAAGGGATTGAAGGGCATGGAATATGATATTCCAGAAGTCAAAGGAACTAGGACTCAAACCAAGAATCACCTACCCAGCAAAATTGAGTATAATACTTCAGGGGAAGAAATGGTCTTTCAATGAAATAGAGGACTTTCAACATTCTTGATGAAAAGACCAGAGCTAGAAAGAAAATTTGACTTTCAAACACAAGAATGAAGACAAGCATGAAAAGGCAAACAGCAAAGAGAAGTCATAAGGGACTTACTAAAGTTGAACTGTTTACATTCCTACATGGAAAGACAATATTTGTAACTCTTGAAACTTTTCAGTGTCTGGGTAGTTGGTGGGATTACACACACACACACACACACATGCACGCACGCACACATACACACATGCAAGCACACAGAGAGATAGAGAGCACAGAGTGAATTGAATAGGTTGGGATCATATCTTTAAAAAATGAAGTAAAACAGTGAGTGAGATATGTATTGGGAGGAGAGAGGAAGAAATTGAATGGGGCAAATTATCCCTCATAGAAGAGGCAAGCAGGAGACTTTTTAGTGGAGGGAAAAAGAGGAGAGCTGAGAGAAAAACAAGAAGTTTACTCTCATCACATCTGACTAAAGGAAGGAATAAAATGCACACTCATTTTGGTATGAAAACCTATCTTACAATGCAGGAAAGTGGGGGAGAAGGGGATAAGCAGGGTAGGGAGGATGATGGAAGGGAGGGCAATGGAAGGAGGGAGCAATTTGAAATCAACACTCTTGGGGAGGGACAGGATCAAAAGAGAGAATAGAAGCAATGGGGGGCAGGATAAGATGGAGGGAGATATAGTTAGTCTTACACAACACAACAATTATGGAAGTCATTTGCAAAACTACACAGACATGGCCTGTATTGAATTGCCTGCCTTCCCAAAGGAAATGGGTGGGGAGGGAGGGATGGGGAGAATTTGGAATTCAAAGCTTTAGGAACAACTGTCGAGTATTGTTCTTGCTACTAGGAAATAAGAAATACAGGTAATGAGGAATAGAAAGTATCTGGCCCTACAGGGCAAAAGGGAAGATGGGGACAAGGGAAGGGAAGGATGATAGAAGAGAGGGGAGATTGGTGATAGGGGAAATTAGAATGCTCAGTGTATTGGAGTGGGGGAGGGGACAAATGGGGAGAAAACTTGGAACCCAAAATTTTGTGAAAATGAATGTAAAAAGTTAAATAAGTAAACTTATTTTAAAAAGAGAGAGAGAGAGAATTGAGTTTAGGGAAATGAATGTCTATGAGTTAAACCAAGCAGTTAGTAAACAAAACCAAAAATTTGAAAAAATAGAAGGTAATGTGAAACAGCTCATTGGAAGAACAACTGACCTGTAAAATAGATCCAGGAGAAATAATTTAAAAATTATTAGACTACCTGAAAGACATGATCAAAAAAAGAGACTAGACATTATCTTCCATGAAATTATCAAGGAAAACTGCCCTGATGTTCTAGAATCAGAGGGCAAAATGGATATTGAAAGAATTTACCAATCACCTCCTGAAAGAAACCTGAACAGAGAAACTCCTAGGAATATTGTGCCCAAATTTCAGAGTTCCCACATCAAGGAGAAAATACTGCCAGCAGCTAGAAAGAAATAATTTGAGTACTGTGGAAATACAATGAGGATAGCACAGGACTAAGCAGCTTCAACATTAAGGGATCAAAGGGCTTGGAGTGGGATATTTCAGAAGTCAAAGGAACTGGGACTGAAACCAAGAATCACCTACCCAGCAAATCTGAATATAATACTTCAAGGGAAAAAATGGTCATTCAATGATATAGACAACTTTCAAGAATTCATGTTGAGGAAAAGACCAAATCTGTATTTAAAAATTTGACTTCCCAAGACAAAAATCAAGAAGCATGAAAAGGTAAGCAGAAAAGAAAAATCATAAAAGACTCTCTAAAGCTGAACTATTTACATTACTACATGGAAAGAAAATATTTTTAACTCTTGAATCTTTTCTCAGTATTTGGGTAGTTGGAGAGATTGTACATATACACACATGCACACACACATACACTCAATACACATAGATAGATAGAGAGTACAAGGTGTGTTATATCAGAAGAGATGATATCCACACACAAAAATATAAAATAAAAATTAAGGGGTGAAGGAGGAAAATTCCAGGACAAGAAAGGGAGTAATGGAACAGGGCAGGCTATAACTCATAAAAGAGATAAGAAAAATCTTATTCAATGGAGGAGATAAGGGAGAAGGGGAGAGGGGGGAAAAAATAAAGCTACTCTTCCCACATGTGGCTGAAGGAGGGAATAACATGCTCACTAAATTTGATATGAAAATTTATATCACATCCCAGGAAAGTAGGAGAGTAGGTGACAAGTGGAGGGAAGGGAATGTTAGAAGGGAGGGCAAATGGAAGAAGGGAGTCACTAGAAATAAACACTTTCAAGAATGGACAAGGTCAATTGCAGGGAGGAAAATAAGGGGGCATAGGGTAAGACAGAGGGCAATTTAATTAGTATTACACAACATAATTATTATGGAAGTCTTTTACAAAAGAACACATATTTAGTCTGTATTGAATTACTTCCCTTCTTAGTCGGGCTTGGGAGGTGGGGAGGGAGAGAAGTTGGAATTCAAAGTATTAGAAAAGAATACTGAGAATTTTTATTGCATATAATCAGGAAATAAGAACTACAGGGAATGGGGTGTGGAAATTAAAATTGCCCTGCAAGAAAAGAGAGAAAATGGGGACAGGAGAGGGGTGAGGTGTGATGGACAGGAGGGTACATTGAGGGAAGGAGTAATCAGAATGCAGGTATAAGGAAGCAGGGGGAGGGGAGTGATGGGGAGAAAAATTGAACATGTTACAAACTGAGGTAAAAGCAATTAATATTAAAACAATTGACTGAATTAATTACTGAGAATAAATCAATGACATCTTTAGTTTGGAGAAAAAAATTTCTGTCTAAATTTCCTAGAGGAAGGTAACCTCGGGTAAAACTTGGCATTGATGGAAAAGTCAAGGTTTTAATGGTAAATTTGATTTTATGATTGCCATTTAATCAGGAACTAGAACATGTATAGAAATGCATGTAAGCCACTTAAGACTTGCCTCAAAAGATGTTCCTTAGCCAAAATGAAACAATAATCATATTTGAAACCTGGTTATTGGAACTTGCCATTTTTAGATGCTATGAAACTATTAAGTGACTGTTCTTCTGATTCTAGGGCTTCAAAATGCAAAGAAAAAAACAAATAAACCTTACAAACAAAACAAATTTAAGAACCCCTCATCTAATCCATACTTGAACAAGCTGGTTTCCTTAACAGTTTTCCATAAGTGAATTTATACATGTCACCACTGTATTGGCAAAATAGCAAGGTTAATTAAGAGCTGAGACTAGTACTTCCAGGAGACTGAGAGTGCTGGAGAGGACAGAGGTCACTTAGAAATGAATGCCAAGGATGTTAATTACCTGATTGACTTTTCTGTTCATTAATTTCCTTTTGTTCTTAATTAATTTGTCATCTGGCTTGGTCTCTTTTTCCAATATACACATCTGGTGGGGACATGAACGAAAGAGTGATTTGTGGAAAGCTTCAGCAAAATTAAAACTGGTCTATATAAAACCAGATCTTGATTCTAGGCTAGAGATAATGTCATCGCTTTATAGAAAGCTTAGGACCAGAGACATGATGTGATTTGTCTAAGACCACATAGCTAATATCAGAACCCAAATTTGTCAAAATCACATAACCTCAGAGGTGAAAGGGACCTCAGAGACATTTAGTCTACCTATACCAAACAAAAATCCCTTCTACAACACAATCAACAGATAGTAATCCAGTATTTGCTTCCAACCCTCCAAATGAAGAGGAACCTGATACTTCCCCATATTCCATTAGGAGTAATGGAATTGGTAGGAAATTTGTAGAAAGCCTAACTCTTTCTCTCTGAAATTTTCACTCACTGTTCCTGATTCCACTCTCTGGAGCAAATCATTAGCCTACACACTCTCCTACTTGGTAACTTTTAAATTACTTGTAGGTAGCTATTACGTCCTCCAAATTTTCCCCCAGGTTAAATATCCTCACTTCCGTTCCATGATTCTCATATAATAGTTATATTCTCCAATAAATTCACCCTACTGGTCGCCCTTTGGACTCATTCCAAAATATCTATTTCCTTCCTAAAATATGATGTCCAAAAGTAAACACAATACTCCAGATGTGATCTGAGCTGGAAGAGCTTGGATATTCTGTGGCTTTTACTGTAGTCTAAGATCATATTATCCATTTTGACTTCCATGATGCCCTATTGATGCAGAATGAGACTGTAATCTTCTTAAACCCACAACTTTTTATTTTCCAGTTAGATTCACTTACCCATTTTGTACTTGTGAAGTTGTTTCTCAAACCCCATGTTGAGCTTTACATTTGTATATAAAATTTTATCTTTTTTCTTTCAGCCCAATGCTCGAAGTCGAGTTGTATTCTGATTTTGCCATTCTAGTAGTTCTTTATTCTATCACTTAGCCCACACCTTGTTATCTTGTCTGTGAAGATAGCATGAGAAATTTATCAAATGAATTCTGGAATCCAGAGTCTAGCTCCTGTATTCTTTCCACTGTGCCACATTCCCTCAGTATTTACCACATAGAGTTGTTGGGAGGATCAAATGATACAACAGATATACAGCTTTATATACATATATGTGCATACATATACATGAGCATGCAGACATATACATAATAACAATAATAATAGCTAGCATTTACACAGTACTTAAAATTTTCAAAATGATTTACAAATATCTCATTTTATCGTCCCAACAACCTTAAATGGTAGGAACTATTATTTTCCCCATTTTAAAGATGAGAAAACTGAGGCAGACAGTGGTTAGGAGACTTGCCCAAGGTCACACAGTTGGTGAGTATTTGAAACCAAATTTAAACTCAGGTCTTCCTTACCTCTGCCAAAGGTTCTAATCATGTCTAGTCCTATTGTTTTCAGATATAAGATTGATATCCTTACTTGAGATGGTGATACTGAAATGTGCATATGTGTATATCTTCTCAGGTTTCTCTAAAACCATCCTTCTCATCATTTCTTAGAGCATAATAATCTTCCATCACAATCCTATGCTACAACTTGTTTAACCTTTCTCATTCAATAAGCATCATTTCAATTTCCAATTCTTTGCCAGCACAAAAAGAGCTGCTATAAATATTTTGTACATATAGGTCCTTTTCCTTTTTCTTTGACCTCTTTGGTGTACAGACCTAGTACTAGTATTGCTAGTCAAAGGATAGGCACCATTTGACAGACCTTTGGGAATAGTTTCTAAATTGTTTTCCAGAATGTTTGGACTAGTTCCAAGCTCCAGAAATAGATCATTAGCATACCTATTTTCCTATATTACCTCCAGCATTTGTTATTCCTGGTAAGTATGAGATAATACCTCAGAGTTGTTTTAATGTGTACTTCTCTAATCAATAGTGATTTAGAGCATTTCTTCATGTAACTATTGGTAGCTTTGATTTCTTCTTCGGAAAACTGCCTATTCATATCCCTTGACCATTTATCAATTGAGGAATGGCCTTTATTTTTTCTAAATTTCACTCAGTTCCCTACATATTTGAAAAATGAGGTCTTTACCAGAGAAATTTACTGTAAAATGTTGTCATCACTTCATTTTCTATAGTACCTTTTAGCAAAATGTAGTTTCTCTGATTATCTCTTTTACTTAGGTCTATTTTTGCTTTTACTTTGTCTGAGATCATGATTGCTACCCCTGTTTTTCTTTATTTTTTACTTTAGCTAAAACATAATAAAGTCTGCTCCAATTCCTTATTTTAACTCTCTGTGTGGGTCTTTCTGTTTCAAGTGCGTCTCTTATAAACAACATATTATTGGCTTCTGGTTTCTTATTCATTCTGCTATTCATTTCCATTTTATGGATGAATTCATCCCATTCACATTCGCAGTTATGATTACTGTGTATTCCCTTCCATCCTATTTTTTTCTGTTTATCCATCTCATTCTCTCTCTTTCTCTCTCTCTCTCTCTCTTTCTCTCTCTCTCTCTCTCTCTCTCTCTCTCTCTCTCTCTCTCTCTCTCTCTCTCTCTCTCTCTCTCTCTCTCTCTCTCTCTCTCTCTCTCTCTCTCCCTTCCTTAGTCTTCCCTCCCTTTTATCATCCTCCCTTTTCTTTTACTCCATTCCTCTCCCATTTCCTTGTTGAGTAAGATAGATTTTTATACCCAACTGGGTATATATGTGTGTATGCATATATGTGTATTTATTTATGTATATTCTTCCTTCTTTGAACCAATTCTGAGAGTAAGATTTAAGCATTGCCTGCCACCCCTACCATTTTTCCTTGCAGAGTAAAAGCTCTTCCTTGTGTGCCTTTTATTAATGAGAAAATTTTCCTGAGCCTTCTTTTCCCTTCCTCTTCTCCCAGTGCATTTCTCTTTCTTGTATCATTTTTTTAGATCATCCCAACATATTTGGCTTAACATCCATGCTGTCTATTTAGAGTCCTTCTAATTGCCCTAATAATGACAAAATTCTTAAGAATTTCATCTTCCACATAGAATTATAAGCAATTTAACTTTATTTAGTCCTTTATGATTTCTCTTTCATGTTTATCTTTTTATGTTTCTCTTGGGTCATGTGTTTGAATGTCAGATTTTCTATTCAGCTCTGATGTTTTCATCAGAAATGCTTGAAAGTCTTCTATTTAATTGAATATCCATTTTTCCCTCTGAAGGATCATACTCAGTTTTGTTGACTAGCTATCCTTGGTTGAAATCCTAGCTCCTTTGCCTTCTGGAATATCACCTATTCCAAGCCTTCTTCCCCTTTAACATGAAAGTTCCTAAATTTTGTGTGATCCTGTGATTCCATGATATTTGAATTGCTTGTTTCTGGCTGTTTTCAATGTTTTCTCCTTTTCTTGGGAACTTTGAGATTTTTCCTGGGAGTTTTCATATTGGGATCTCTTTCAAGAGATGATCAATGTATTCTTTTAATTTTTATTTTGTCCTCTGAACCTAAGATATTGGAGCTATTTTTTATCATGGCTTTCAATTAGAATCTAGGTTACCAAAGTGGGCAACACTGCCCCCTGAAGGGTGCTGGAATGAGCCAGTGTGGTGGCAGTAGTTTTAAGTGCAATTGGATAAAAATAAGGGGGCAATGGAGGCATAAGGAAAGAAGAAAAGAGAAGAAAATTTTGAAAAACCTTTTGTACTTGTTTGATCTGCTGTATAACAGAGTTGAAGTCATAGTGATTACATTATTTCCCAAATAAACACACAAAATGCAAGTTATAACCAATCAATGATTAAGTCTACTGACAAGTCTTAACAAATAAGTGTTGGCAGGTGAGTATATCACACATTGCTGAGAAGTCAAGCATGCATCAGCAGAAATATGTGCATGTAATGAATTGCTAACAATATGTTATTATATGTTTACATGATGCAATATTGCATCATCAAAATTTCAGTGCAGGAAAAACCCCACAAATATGCAATAAATTATTAAATTTAAGATACACCGTTTTTAAAAAAAAATTTATATTTTTGATATGTTGCAAATTTTCAAAAACCATTAAAGGATTAAACAAAGTAGATTTCTAGGGGAGTGCTGAATAATTTTTTAAAAGGGGGTGGTAGGCCAAATAATTTTGGGAACCTCTGAGTTAGACCAATAATTATTACCTTATTTTTCCTCAATCTATTTTTCATGTTAGTTGTTTTTCTGATGAGATATTTCACATCTTCTTTATGTTTTCCATTTTTTTACTTTGATTCTTTCTTGCTGTCTTGAGTTTCTACTTGCCTGATTCTAATTTTTAAGTAATTGTTTTCCTTAGTGAGGTTTGGTATCTCCTTTGTCATTTGGCCAATTCTACTTTTTAGTCAGTTCTTTTCTTCGGTGAATTTTTGTGCATCTTTTACCATGAAGACAATTCTGTTTTTAAGGTATTATTTTCTTCAGTATTTTTTGTGCCTCTTGTAACAAGCTATTAATTCTCTTTTCAAATTTTCTTGCTTTACTCTTATTTCTTCTCCCAATTTTTCCTCCACAACTGTGGTCTCTTTTTTTAACTCTTCCAGGAATTCTTGTTGAGCTTGTGTTCAATTAACATCTTTTATTTGAGCCTTTGGTTGTAGTTATTTTTACATTGTTGTCTTCTGAGTTTGTGTCCTGGTCTTCTCTCCCACTTTAGAAGTTTTGTATGGTCAAGTTCTTTTTCTGTTGTTTGCTTATTTTTACAATTCATTTTCTGTTTAACTTTAAGTTAAGATTGGGGTCGGCTCACCTTGGGGTGGGAAAGCATGGTGTTAAGCTTCAGACTTAATTATACTGTCTTTTTAGAGCTAGTTCTGGGAGTATACAAGTTTTTGATGATTCTAAGGCAGTACGATCTGGGAAGAGGTGGGTCACTACTCCCCTAGTCTGTACTCTGATCTTTACCCAGGGAAGAACCTCTCTTTCCCTGTGTCACAAGCACCAGTACTCCTTTTCACCTTGGAACTGTGACCTAGGATTTCATGGGCTGCCAAACAGCACCAAATCCTGCACTCAGTGCCAGTAATGTGTCCCCTCTAATCTCTTTCTGATCAGTTATCTGACTCTCTTACCACCTCTGGGATGAGAGCTTCTGAAGCTGCTATTGCCTCTGATGCAGTACATTCAAGACCCACCACTGGAGTTGCTGCTGCATGTGCTCCAGACTGGCCCTCAACCTAGTAATCCAGACCTCTCCTATTGACCTCCTAATTGCCTTCGGTGAAAAAATGTCTTGCCTTGCGCTTTTGTTGGCTCTGCCAGTCCAGAATTCAGTATAAAGTATCATTTTAAAGCTGTTTGAAGGGAAATGATAGAAGACTTTGCCTAGGTTGCTGCCTCTCCTCTACTGTCTTGACTCCCTGAATGTATAGTCCTTTTGAATGTTTTTCTTGGTTTTTGATGAGAAGGGAATGATTTTTCCTTAATAAAAGGGATTTGTGTGTTTACATACACTACAGTAAAGCAATTCTGTCGATGCAATTTTTGGTATATGTCTTATACATATGTATTTCAAAGCCTTTTAACGTGAAAAACAAATAATCACAAAAATTGTCAGTGGTGAGAGGAGAGATGTGCTCTATACTCTGTACCAAACGTGTATATCAATTATTATGATTATGTATTTGATTCAATTTTGATGCTTAATCATGGGCCTTGCTATGATAATGATAATGATACTTCTTTTCTTCATTTGTAAAAATTGGGAATTGAAAACAGTGTTCTCAAAGGTCCCTTCCAACTAAAATTGTGTGTCTATGAAAATGCTGCAAAGAACTTTAGGAGCCCTAACTTCTATTCTTGGGTGGCCAATAAATGTGCAATTTGGGCAAGTGACCCCATCTATATGAACTTGCTTCCTCATCTGTAAAATGAAAATAAAAATACCTTTCCCACCTGGGAAATGAGAACAGAGATACAAATAGAAGCTTCAGTGTTGTCAGAGACTGAAACAAAAGAGTTTTTTTAAAAAAAAAAAAAAAAGGATGATGCTGGTGGAGAAAGTGTTTCTAAAGCACTTTATACCACTTAAGCATGATGTTTATGGTTACCTCAGAATTTTTTCCAGAACTAAGTGGTTTTAGGGAATTTAATCAGATCTACTTAAGACAATATTTTCAGTTATAGCATACAAAATTGTGCCAGGCTTAAATGAAAGAAAAATCAATGTATGCAAGAGAAGAAATGAGTGGAAAAGGAAAACCAGATCCTCACAATTTCATTCATTATTTCATTAAGGTGAATCTCTTGATCTTTATTCCAAAAATTCAACTTCTATTGCTTTTCACATATGGTTTACAAATTAAAATCCTTTGATGTAACTTAAAGCAGCCATTGAACAGGAAATGGCCCTCAAGTAAGTAACTTCAGGAAGTCTTTTCTCCCCTCCATCCTTAAGTGAAAACATTTTTTTTCTATAAAGAACGGAAGCTACTTTAGAAAATAAGAAAAAGAAACAGCTCCACTCCAAAACATAGTGGAAATGGAAGATGTTTCCAACTTTGCTTCCAAAGACATGGAAAATAGAATTGAGGACAATTTATTGCCATGAGATATTCCACTTTTGAGATTATAGAGTCTTTCTGATAGTAATGAAAAAAATAGTTCTTTCAGTAGTTATACATTCAATTCAATTCAACAAGTATTATCAACGCAATTATCATCAGTGGTGGGATATGAATCCAAGTTGTCTCACTCTAGAGTCAGGTCTATCGATAATTTACATGAATGTAAAATTGACTCGTCTTTGACCACTGCAAATACCACAGAACTGGGAGGGATATTTAACATCTGGTATAACAACATCTGAATCCAAAAAGACTAAGGATAGCATTCTGGAGAAAACTTTATAAAGTGAAATTTAATAGGAATAAATGTAAAATCCCACACATGGGCTTAAAAGTCAACTTTATCCATATTGATTGAATGAGACATTTTCATAGCCACTGTTACATGGTAGTCAAGAAAACTAATGTGGCCTTAGATCACATTAAGAGAGGCTTAATACCCATGAATAAGAAGGCTAAAGACCCATAGAATTAATCCCTGGTCAGGCCACATAAGATGAATTGTGTTCAGTTAGTTCTAGATGCCACATTTTTGGAAAGGCATTAACCAGCTGGAAAGTGCTTAAAGGAAGGCAATCAGGTTGCTAAAATCATGGTTGAAAACCATGCCATGAAAGGACTGGAGTATGGAACTGGGGGGTGTTTATCCTGTAGAACAAAAGATTCACAAGAACAACACCTTTAGGTATCTGAGGGTCTCTCAAAAGGAAATGGGGGGAGATTAGACCATTTTATGTTACCTCAGGAGGCAAAACTTTAAAAAAAAAAATAACCTAGAAATTCCAGAGAGGCAGATTTGGTTAGATGTAAGAAAAAGGCTATTTAATGCTGTGCTACTTATGTAAAGATCTCATCAGTAAAATTACAGAACTGGACAAGATCTTCTCTGAGATTCTCTCCAGTTTGACATCTATCAAGCCATCCAAGGATAGTTCTTTGTGGGACTCCACTACAGACTTCCCTCTAAGCTGAATAGACCCACAACCCTTGGATTCAACCATTTAGCCACTTCTAAATCCACTCAGCTGTGCTATCATCTAGCCCATATCTTATCACTGTATACACAAGGATAGTATAAGGCATTTTGTTAAACACTTTCCTCAGATTCAGATATGCTGTTTCTATGGCATTTCCTAGATGCTGTAGATACATAAGAGAAAGTGAGATTGTTCTATCATCATCTGTTCTTGATGAAGTCATATTAGCTTTTACTAATCATCTGTTTTCATTTCTAAATACTCATCCTTTTAACAACACTTTCTACAGTGATATGTGAGTTATTTGGAAAAGCAATGATCTTACATGTTTTCTAAGTAGCCTACGCATTTGGAGCTTAAAACTTAAACTTCATTAGAACATAAAATGCTTTGCAGGATTGCTAACTTGATTGTTTTCATTTCATCTGGATTTACCACTGTCTAAACAAGTCCAGGTCCTGATTTCAGTTAAGGTAGACAACTTTGGACAACCCTATATTTAGTGGTCATCATTTCTCTCTTTCATCTTTCCATTCTTGTCCAGGCCACAACTGAATTCTCTTTCCATTGGACTCTCTTCTCACTGAACCTAAGACCTCTGGACCTCTCAAACTCCAAATCTGGACAAGTCAATCTTGAGAATGATTAGTCATCTACTCAGTAAAGGAAACTCAAAGCAGGAAAGGCCATTAGAACTCCAAAGGTAAACTGTCCTAGGTGAGTCCATATTCCACTTGGGAGCAGTCTTAAGATAGAAAAAAGAGCACAATTTCTTCTCCCCATTCTCCACTCCCCACCCCTTACACAGCAGAGTCAAAGCAAAGAATACACTGCTTGTCACATAAGAAAACTGGAGACAAGAGAGCAAACCAGAAGTGATCTGTTATTTTAACTGACATAACACCATGCCCTCCTGCTGCTGTCATGAAGTCAAAGAAGGATCTCTTAGGGTCCTTTCAAGTCCTTTCAGCATAGCGTCGCTAGAGGTTAGAAGCAGAATCATGCAGCTAATCAGCCCGAAACGAGAAACTCTGAGAAGATTCCATGGAATGGCTCCCATAAGCCAATTCAACCTTGATACACATGGTAAAGAAAGTTGAACTTTATTTAGAATACAATAGGGAGACATTAATGATTTTTAAACAAGGGAATGAGATGATCAGAGTTTTGCTTTAGGAAATTAACTTGATACTCTATAAAATGGAATGAGGAGAGTCAAGGAGATCAGTAAGGATGCTACGGCAATAATTTATGGAAAAAGGAGAAAGGATCTAAATTAAAGTAATGTCTTTGAGAATGGGAAGGTAGACATGAATTAGAGCAACATCTTAGCTATATAAGTGAAAAGACTTGATTCCAATTTGCAAAGGTGAAAACTAAAGTTTTATCCAAAATTCATTCCATAAATGCATGACTTTCAGATCTAGAAGAAATAGTTGGTCATAGACAAGAAGAGGTAATAGGAAAATTCCACACTAATTTTATTAGTTGTAAGAACACTGAAAACCACCACTGAGTTCAACAAATGAAATTGTCTCTTTAATCGCTTTTCCATATCTTCTTTGGTTTATAGTGTTTCGTTTTCATTTCCCTTATTTTCATTGAGTCTACTGATATCCCTGCTTTAGGAGTTTGAAACATGGTTTCTAACAAACAAGAAATGGAAAAATAAAAATCCGCATCATGGTTCAAGTGTCATCTTGACAAAGCTCCAATAAACTCGCTAGCCTGTTTCATGATATTTCCTCTCTCACTCTTAAGAGATAATGTTTTACCCTTCAAGCATTTTTATTAATTCAATTCTCTTTTTAAGGACAAACACTTATTGTGATGGCTTCTGGATGTTCTTTTTCAAGCCAAGGCACAAAGTGTTGTCAAAGGTGCTGCCAATGCCACTATATCATTAGACTGAAAGAAATAGCCCAATATGATTGAAAAAGTCCTTCAGCCTGCAGTGAAGTCAAAAAGGAGGGACTCAGCTTCTCAACACCCAGCACCAATGAAAATACTAATGGAAATTAGCATCTGCTAAGAAAAATATTGACATTAAAAAAAACCTCAATGTTCTAATGAATTGCAAATTCAACATTAGCCAATACTATAACATCAAAGTCAACATAACAATATTAGACAATACTATAACAATGAAACCAAAAACTAATTTGATCTTAAGTTGCACTAATCAAAGTGCAATTCCAATCTTATTCTGGAGTACAGATAGCCTCCCAAGACTTGTAATAAGTAATGTTCACTTTAGTGTGTGTAAGGTGGATTTTTGTTATTCTTTCTCATAGTTTAGTTCCCAGGATCCACAGCTGTAACAATTTCTTATTCCCAGGTGCTAGATATGAATTCTCATGATCATGGTTCAAAACATCTCCACCAAATTTGCGCAGCATTATATAATGATCAATAATATAAGCATTTGAGCTTAAAATTGTAAATATCCATTGCAATTGTGCAATGAGATATAACAGTGCAATAATATAAACTTGTGAGGCTATTTCTGGCAGTATGTCTTCTTTATCTGTTGCCTATAAAGCAAGTATGCACTGGTCAGTGAGTGGGGAATCCTTGGGATTGAATGTACAAGCTGGAATGTTGTATGTACTTTGATCAGCAGCCCTCAAGGCTTAGGGAGAGTCTTTGTTTGCCTCAATTGGCCCCCACTGAGCCTTGATGGGGTTCATGGGAGTATACAAAATGTGTCTGTCTCTATTGACCCCATCAAGGCATGGGGTAGTTGCCACCCCCTTCATGCCAGCTCCTGCAAGAAGGGTGATTAGGGAATGCTATAGGAGTTGATGCTCCCGTTATCAGCAACCCCCTTTGAAAAGAATAGGCTAGAATAAAGTAAGATTATTAACCCCTCTGAAGCTGTCTTCCTGTCCTTTCTGTATGACCAGATCAAGAATGAACCTGTTAGAGGCTGAAGTCCAGAAACCTCTAGTGCCGCCTGTGTGTTAACTGTCTTACATTTGTCAAACCTAACAACTGTTTCTTATTCTTGGTGATTTATATTGGGACATATGATACAGCCCAAAGTTACTTATCAATAAATCAACACACATATATAAGTGCTTACTATTTGTTAATCATATTGTCCTAGGTACTAGTCACACTATTACCAGGGTTCTCTGCCCTCAAGAAGCTTCTAGTCAATTGCTGAAACCAATACGTATCCATAAGTACATATAAATTGTATATTAAGAAAGTACAAGGTAGTTTGGATGGGAGAAGTAAGCCCTAACAGCATGAGAGATTAGAAATGACCTCACAAAGGAGTTTACACTTAGGAATAATTTTGAAGGAGGTTGAGGATTTTAAGAGATGGAGGTGAGGAGAGAGTGGATTTTAGCCAATGCAAAATACAAGCAGTATCAATCAATCATCAGGTATTTATGAAATACCTATGATGTGCTTGATATTGTGCTAGATACTGGGGATTCAAGTACAATAAAATGATCCCTAGTTATGATGAATTTTCATTCCATGAAGTGAAACAAAAAGCACATATAAAAAATCATAAATATGAAGTTAATGAATATCTTTGTATAATACACATACACACAAAGTAGTGAAATATGGTATTATGGAAAGGAGGCCACAAGCAGTTAGGTAAGGAATCAAGAAAGGCTTCATGCAGAAGGTGGGGTTTACATTGGATCTTACAGAAGAGAGGGACTCTAAGAGGTAAAGATAAAGAATAAACACATTGGGGGGGTGGAGTCAAGATGGCGGAGTAAAAAGACACATATGTTCTGGCTCTCCCCACACAGCCCATAAAATACCTGTAGAGTGGGACTCAACAAATTTTGGAGCAGCGGAAGTGGAGAACAACAGAGTGGGGGAGATTTCCAGTCCAGGGTGACCTGAAAGGCCCACAGGAAACTTCAGTTGCACCAGACACAGAGCAGAGCCCAGCGCAGCCTTGGTGCGGCTCAAGAACAAGCGTCGGGGGTGGAATCTCCAGTCACAGTAGCAGGGGTTTGCAGATCCCTCAACCCACAGGCACCAAAGGTCAGTGACAGGGTTTTTTCAGCTGGCTGAGAAGGGAGAAGGGCCTTCCCATAGCTCCAACCTCAGGCAGCAGCCGCAGAGGCCATGTCAGGCAGGCCAGACAGCAGCAGTTTCCACAGCAGCCCGCATCCATTGTTGGATTGAAAAAACCCAGGGGGCACTGAGCAGCCCATTCTTACCTCAGCACTGTATGGACGCCCTGAGGGAGCTGATCTTTATCTCACAGTGAATGGCAGCCCTGCCCATGCAGCTTATCTGAATCTCAGCTCCCAGGCCTGGCTTGGCAGAATTGGAGGCCAGATGGCTGTGGAGAGGAAACTCTGCTAAGATTCTGGGCACAAAAATCTCTCCCTGCTCCCAGACCAGCATGCATGCTTGATTGTGCCACCTTGGAGGAACTGAGATCTTACAGATTCCCAGAGTGTACCCTACTCTTGACAAAGGACCCAAAAGTTGAATAACTGGTTGGGAAAATGCCCAAAAAAGGGAAAAAACAATGACTATAGAAAGTCACTTTCTTGGTGAACAGATATCTTTTCCCATCCTTTCAGATGAGGAAGAACAATGGTTACCATCAGGAAAAGACATTAAAGTCAAGGCTTCTGTATCCCAAATATCCAAAATAAATGTTCAATGGGCTCAGGCCATAGAAGAGCTCAAAAAGGATTTTGAAAATCAAGTTAGACAGGTGGAGGAAAAACTGGGAAGAGAAATCAGAGAGATGCCAGAAAAGCCTGAAAAGCAGCTCAACACCTTGCTAAAAAATGCTGAAGAAAATAACACCTTTAAAAATAGGCTCACTCAATTGGCAAAAGAGGTTCAAAAAGCCAATGAGGAAAAGAATGCTTTCAAAAGCAGAATTAGCCAAATGGAAAAGGAGGTTCAAAAGATCACTGAAGAAAATAGTTCTTTCAAAATTAGAATGGAGCAGATGGAGGCTAATGACTTTATGAGAAACCAAGAAATCACAAAACAAAACCAAGAGAATGAAAAAATGGAAGATAATGTGAAATATCTCATTGGAAAAACAACTGACCTGGAAAATAGATCCAGGAGAGACAATTTAAAAATTATGGGACTACCTGAAAGTCATGATCAAAAAAAGAACCTAGACATCATCTTTCATGAAATTATCAAGGAAAACTTCCCTGATATTCTAGAACCAGGGGGCAAAATAAATATTGAAAGAATCCACCAATAACCTCCTGAAAGATATCCAAAAAGAGAAACTCCTAGGAACATTGTGGCCAAATTCCAGAGTTCCCTGGTCAAGAAGAAAATATTGCAAGCAGCTAGAAAGAAATAATTCCAGTATTGTGGAAATACAATCAGGATAACACAAGATCTAGCAGCTTCTACATTAAGGGATTGAAGGGTATGCCCAGCAAAACTGAGTATAATACTTCAGGGGGAAAAATGGTCATTCAATGAAATAGAAGACTTTCAAGCATTCTTGATGAAAAGAAGATTCTCAAACACAAGAATCAAGAGAAGCATGAAAAGGTAAACAGCAAAGAGAAATCATAAGGAACTTGCTAAAGTTGAACTGTTTACATTCCTACGTGGAAAGACAATATTTGTAACTCTTGAAACTTTTTTCAGTATCTGGGTAGTTGGTGGGATTACACACACACACACATACACACACACACTCACACACACACATACACATAGAGAGAGAGACAGAGCACAGGATGAATTTAATAGGATGGGATCATATCTTAAAAAAATGAAATTAAGGGGTGAGAAAGAAATATATTAGGAGGAGAAAGGGAGAAATGGAACGGGGTATATTATCTCATAAAAGAGGCAAGTAAAAGACTTTTCAATGGAAGGAAAAGGGGGCAGGTGAGAGAATGTCTTCACATTCTACTAAAGGAAGGAATAAAATGCATACTCATTTTGGTATGAAAACCTATCTTACAATACAGGAAAGTGGGGGAGAAGGGGATAAGCAGGGGGGGATGATGGAAGGGAGGGCAGTGGGAGGAGGGAGCAATTAGAAGTCAATGCTCTTGGGGAGGGACAGGATCAAAAGAGAAAATAGAAGCAATGGGGGGCAGGATAAGATGGAGGGAGATATAGTTAGTCTTACATAACATGACTGTTATGAAAGTCATTTGCAAAACTACACAGATATGGCATATATTGAATTACTGGCCTTCCCATTGGGGATGGGTGGAGAGGAAGGGAGGAAGAGAAATTGGAACTCAAAGTTTTAGGAACAAGTGTTGAGTATTGTTCCTGCATACAACTAGGAAATAAGAAATACAGGTAACGGGGTATAGAAAGTTATCTTGTCCTACAGGACAAAAGAGAAGATGGGGATAAAGGAAGGGAGAGATGTTAGAAGGGAGGGCAGATTGGTGATAGGGGTAATTAGAATGCTTGGTGTTTTGGGGTGGGAAGGGGAGAAATGGGGAGAAAATTTGGAACTCAAAATTGTGTGGAAATGAATGTTGAAAACTTAAATAAATAAATTTAAATACAAAAAAAAAAGAATAAATGTATTTCAGGCATGAGAGATACCAGTGTAAAGGCAAAATGGTGAGAGATGGAGTGTTATGAGAAAGATATGTCAAAAAGAAAGGACATTTAGATGAATGGAAGATTGTGGAAGGAGAAACATTAGTTACTCCATCCCTAAGGACGTTCTTTCTCTTCTTTCTGAAGAGTTTGAAGAGGTTGGGTGGGACCAGGTTGTTTAGGACTTTGAGAGATAAATAGGTGAGTTTATATATTATCCTAAAGACAATAGGAAGCCCCTAGGGTTGATTGAGTTATCACATGGTCATATCTGCACTTAAGGAAAATGACTTTGGCAGTACTGTATAATAAGATGGACTTGAGCAGGGAGAGACTTCTGCTGGATCAATTAGAAAGCTGCTGAAATAATCTAGGCAAGAGGTGATAAGAGCTTTAACTAAGGTGTTAGCTGTGTGAATGGAGAGAAAGGGTCACATAAGAGTGATGTTATGAAGGTAGAAACAGTAAGATTTGGCAACGGATTGGGTATGTGGAGTGAGGGAGAATGAGACGTAAAAGATACTGCTGAAGTTATGAACTTCAGACCCAGAAGGATGGTAGGGACATTTGAAAGAGGAAATCGTTTGGGGAGGAGGGGGATAATGAGTCAAGTTATAGAAATATTAAGTTGAAGACATCTCTGGAAAATCCAATTTGAAATATCTAATAGGAAATTGGTGATATATTATTAGGGATCATGTGGTTCTGGTCAAGAAGAGAAGACTTTAGGAGCCCTGGTGACATTCACATAGTTCCATCACCAGTAGAATATGACACCCATAGCAAATTATACTATAAGTTAGGATGGCTCCTAATATTAGGAGGACTCCAGATGTAGTTGTTTGCCTATGTCTTAAGAAAAATAATGTTACTTTTATTCTCTGATATTACTCAGGCAATATGGGCAGCCTTAATCAACACAAACTAGGAAAATAGAAGAATTACTGCATAGAAGTGTCAACGCAACACTCCATGCCTAAGTGAAGGGTGGATAGAGTTGATGCTAGTTTGGGAGAATAGAGATGCTCTTCTTCTGGCTACCAGCTTTGAGAGAGAAGACATATCATTCTAGACTCCTTTTAGGTCCTTAAAGGAGAGAAAGAGTCTGGAAAGAAGCTGATATGTGGAGGAGCTGGCCCCTTAATTATGTCTCTATCTTCTGATTTACTATGTTAGAAACTTCACAAAATTTCCCCTTGAGTGATATCTGAGATAATATCTCTTGGTTGAGCTAAGAAATTTTGCTCCCAATAGAAGAACTCATTTACTTTGTGATTGTCTACTATACGTTCTCATCTGAATGTCTTCTCTGATTTCTGTTGTTATCATCTTGGGTAAATGCTTTATTCCTCCATGTGTTCATTGTGAAACTGACTTTTGAAAACGAAGGAGTCAAGTCTTAGATGTGCAGTTTGGAGCAAAATAGTGATTGGGAGTACAACGTGAACTTAAGAATTATTTCCCCAAGATTAACAAAATTAAGGGGACAGATAGATATAATTCTTGCCCATTACCCTCTCTCTGAGTAGAGAAGGGTGATCAGCTTCTGACTCAACTTCCTGCTCCTCTATTAGCAAGAATCCAAATCTCCCAGGAATAAGAGTGGGTGGAAAAGATTCTAGAGATATCTATTCATGCCCCTCTAAGAGCCACTGTTAGACAGACCTACATGGACACACATTCTATAGGCAAAAGACAGCACACTCAGACTTCTTACACAAAAAAACTAGTAAGATGATTTTTATAAAAGTGTAGTTTTAAAAGTCATTTACACAAAGACACAGGAATAAAGGAAATAATTAGTCAGACTCATAGCATTATGAAGTTCTGTAATAAATAATTTAGGGCCCCTCACCAGCACTGCTTCCTCTCTTGGTAGATTTGGGGGAAAAAAAACTCTGTTAAGTTCCTCTAAGAGTAAGAGTTGGACAAATAGGAGACCCATTTCACTCCAGTGAAACTCATGAACTTTTCAGAATAATGTGTTTGAGTGCACAAAATAAAATACATAGGATTTCAAAAGGAAACACATACTAAAGTACAGCTATCAAAATATTTTTAAAACAAGTTCATGGATGAAAATGAAGAACATAGAGAAGCATGGAAAAACGTACATGAATTGTTGCAAAGCAGAGCCAAGAAAACTATAGATACACTGACTACAACAATGTAAATAGAGACAACAACTACACACACACACACACACACACACACACACACATATAAAATGTGAATATAGTAAAAAGATCAAGCTTGAATGAAAATATATAAGAGATGACTCCCAATGCACCCCTTCGTGGAGGTGGGAGGTCCACAAGTGTTACACATCTTACATGTTTTAAAATTTTTTTCAATATAATGATCAGTTGTATTCATTATTATCTCTTTTTATTTTTTAATCTTTAATTTTTTTTAATCTCTAGGATGAATAGGGGGAGGGATGCAGGGGTAAACTATGGTGATATAAAAAACAAAATACATCCATAAAAATTAGCTCATAGACCCTAATTGAAGACCCCCTACCTAGAATATGTGGTAAGTACTCATGAAGGCCTCCAACTCTAGTATCTTGAATGTTTCAGGAGTAGGTTTTTGCATATCATTGTACTTATGGTAGAAAGAGCATTTGGAGTACTGAGGTTTAAATCACAGTTCTTCTATTCAAAGCCTATGTATGCTTAGACAAGTAAGTCATTTCCCCTCTTGGCACCTTTAGGATTTCTTTCTGCTTAATTTTCTAAGACACTGGGACTCATCCATATCCCCACAAAATTGTCCCCCTCTCTAGAGGGATACAGTAGATAGGATCTGTCTCATTTGGACAAGTATGCTCGTCCCTGGACCACAGCCTAAATGAAGAATGACATTGAAAGGGTAAGGATAGTTACCCATCACTTTGGAATCTGAGATCCTTAGGAGACTAGATCCAACAAAGATAAGCTAGAACTGCATTCCCAGAGTAAATGCTCTGAAGAGAACTGAGCAGAGAATTGGCCAACACCAAAATAATTAGCAAGATATGGGGGCTTCTATGATTCTGCAAAGATAAAGTTTCAACTCTCCTAAAGTGGCTGAAGCCATAGGGAAAGAGAGCAGGATTTGCTGGTGGGCTCCATGTCTGACCCCTGAGCACAAAATTTTATAATCTCAGAACTAAAAGGGACCTCAGCATCAATGTAGTCCAGCGCATACCAGGAAAAGAATCTCCACACAACGATAAGTGATCATCCAGGATCTCTGTTAAGACTTCCAATGAAAGAGAACCCATCACTTGCTGAGGCAGCACATTCCCCCTTTGGACAACTCCAATCATAAGTAAGCTTTTCCTGACTTCAGAACTAAATTTAACTCTTTGGGACTTCCACCCATTGCTTCTGATGGTACCCTCTGGGTCTAAATAAGACAAACATGGCAGTCCTTCAGAAACCTGAAGATAACAATCAGTAGTTCTTTCACCTCCAGCCTTTAACCTATAGGTTAAACATTTTCCAGTTCCTTCTATTGATTCTCAGATGACAGAAAGAAGGTGGACCTCTCTCCTCCTAAACAATAGTTTCCAGTAATCATTGGATCCTTCAGGAGGAACTTTCCAAATGCTGTAATTGTGTTCCCTGCACAGTTAAATAAGAGTGACCTGCCTATTTTCCCCTTGGAAAGGTTTCAGAATGATCTCTTGGCATTTCAATAAATAGTAAAGCTTATTTTAATTTCAAGAAGATAATTCTGAGAAATTCATAGGCTTTACTGTGACTTACTTATTCGAATATTCCTCCATTCTATTACTCAAATTAGCCAATTCCACCAAATCCCATAAAATAAACATAATACTTGCGGGGGAGGCAAGGAGAGGAGTTAGATGCTAAATTTAAAAGACCTGTTTGTCTTGTACATAAGTAGAAGATGGAATCATAGCTTCATATCTTTAAACCTCTCTTACAGTGCCATCTAATGTCCTACAGCTAACAATTCACATTTCAGAGGCTCTTATCCACAATGCTTTTTACCTCAAATCAAATGATTAATAATTTTTTGCTGAGCATCTTCTAGAGGTACAGATCAAATAATAGAAAAGCAAGATGTGGATCAAACACAGGCCCCATAGCTAAAGAGCTTATATTGCCATCAGAATATAAGGTAATAAATGTAAATTGGTTAGCACAAGAGTCAACATTTTAATACAAATCTGTGATTTCATCCAGGTGTAGAAATTTTGTCCATATATATGGAGAAGCAACACATCTACAACTTAAGCCTGAAAAGTTATATGTCAGAAGTAACACTTAAACACTGACCTTCCTGACTCCAAGGCCTTCCATCCACTATGTCACAAGTGTGTGTATGCACAGACTAAATTGTATATAACGTGATGAAAAATAGGGCAACGTGATTAATAAGATAACAACTGCCATGGCAAGTCAGTTGATTAAAAAGCATTTACTGAGTGCCTACTATGTTCCAGGCACTGAGCTAATAGGAATGCAAACCCTCCCTCCTCACAAAAAAGAAACCTGCCCTTAAGGAGCTGACATGAATTTCATCTCTGAAGAATGACTCACACTGAAACGTCAACGCTTAGGTTGTAGTTCTGTTCTCTGGAACTTGGGATAGACGAATGAGAGACAATGAACTTCAGAAATTCAGAATCTCCAAATTAAAAGGAACTTCAAATTGACCATCTAACACAGCCTATCTTGAGCAAAAATTCCCAGGACCATATACCCCCAAAATGGTCATCTGCTCTTTGTTTGAAAACCTGTAGTAAGAAGGAGCCCATTGCATATAAAGACAAACCATGCCATTGAGGATAGCTCTTATAATTTGGAATTTCAGTCTTGATATTTCTCCTGAGATCCAGATCTCATTGCTTACAAAACATCACCACCTAGTGTCCCACCAACACCTGAAACTAAGCTTGCTTTCTTTCTCTTTTAATGTATCCCTCCTTCTAACATCATCTTTTTTCTCTACAGTACTATAATTCATCATATATAATATGTTGATGTTTTTGAGTTATCAATGAACAAAAAGCATTTATTAAGCACCTATTATATGTTAGACACTATGCTGGGTGCTAAAGACAAAAGTGAGATAGTTCTTGCCCTTACATTTTATCGGAGGAGACAACATACAAAAACACAAGTGCATAAATATATGAATATGTATATATGGACACATATATATATGATATATGTAAACACCTATGTATATAAATACAAGGCAAATGGGGATGCTGCTAGCAGCTAAGGAGAATAGAAAAGGCTTCACACAGAAGATGATGCTTGAGTGGAGCTTTAAAGGAAGCTAGAGAATCTCAGATTGAGAGGTAATAATAATTACTTGCAATTATATAACACTTTAGGGATTATGAATCACTTTTTTACTTGTTATCTCATTTGCTTCTTGCAACAACCCTGTCGGGTTGTTACTCCTATTATTTTCCTTACAAGGAAAATGAACCTGAGAGAAGTCAAATAAGTTGTTTACCCAGAGTCACACAGCCTAAGCAGTATCTAAGGCAGGATTTGAACTCAGATCTTCCTGATTCCTAATCCACCACTTAAATCCATCATGCCACCTAGCTGTCTTAAAAAATAGCCACCATTTGTGTGCACTTTCAGGTTTGCAAAGCATTTTTTCACTTGTTATCTCATAGAACCAGCCAGCAACCCTCTGAGGTAGATTCTACTACAATTCTTGTTTTTTGAATGCAGAAACTGAGACTGAGACATTAAGTGACTTTCCCAGGATCACACAACTTTTAAGTATCAGATACAAGATTTGTTGACTCCGTTCTTTTTTATTCCAAGTTCAGAACTCTATCCACTATAATATGCAAGCTTGAACTAGAATGATGGCTGTGGAAGTAGAGAAAAGGCATGGAAACAAGATGTTTTCAGGGTGGAATCATTAAGACTTGACAATTTCTTTCATAGATGAAGAATAGTAAAGAGTCAAAGGTGACACTGAGGTTACAAACTTGGGTGACTGGAAGAATGGTGGTGTCCACAACAGAAAAAAAAAAGGTTAGGAAGTTTGTTGAGAGGGCAGCAAAAAATAATGATATCTGTTTTGGATGAATTTGAGATGCCTATGGGACATCCAGTTTGAAATGACCGACAGGCAAGTGATCATTGTATCCAGGATTTAGAGTTGGAAGGGACCTTCCAAGTCATTAAGTCCAATCACCTCATTCTAGCTTGGAGAAAACGGAGAACCAGAGAGATAGCATGACTTGCCAAAATCATACAGATGGTAAGTGTCTGAATGACTGAGTGATGACTGAGATGGGATTTAATGTCAGGTTTAATGCCTCAAGGACTGGTAAGTTTCTCACTGGGTTGTGACACCTCCAACAATGTAGGACTAGAGCTCAGGAGAGAAACCTAAGTTAAGTATAGAAGTATAGGAGTCATCTTTGTAAAGATGACAAATTTGACCCATGAGAGTTCCACATGAGGGATTGCAAAGAGAAATGAGAAGAGGGTTCAAAACAAAGCCTAGAGGGACAAACACCACTTAGGTGCAGACTATGGATTGTGATGTAGCAAAGGGAATGAAGACAGAATGGCAAGCCAGGCTGCTCAGCACAGCAGCAGTCTTTCTCCATAGCAGTCAGCTATGACCCCTCGACTTCCCAGCAACCATGTCGAAGGGACACTCAGTTGGCATTGATCTTGGCACCACTTACTCCTGTGTGGAAGTCTTCCAACATGGGTAAGTGGAGATCATTGCTAATGACCAAGGAAACAGGACCACCCCCAGCTACATCGCCTTCACTGACACAGAACGTTTAATTGGTGATGCTGCAAAGAATCAAGTTGCAATGAACCCCACCAACACAGTTTTTGATGCCAAACGTATGATTGGTCGCATATTTGATGATGCACATAGTCATGCAGTCAGACATGAAGCACTGGCCTTTTACAGTGGTGAATGATGCAGGCAGGCCTAAAGTCCAAGTGGAGTACAAAGGGGAGACCAAAAGTTTCTATCCAGAAGAAGTGTCTTCTATGGTCTTGACCAAAATGAAATTGCTGAAGCTTACCTTGGGAAGGTTGTCACAAATGCCGTAGTCACAGTCAGCCTATTTCAACGATTCCCAACGTCTGTCCACTAAAGATGCTGGAACCATCGCTGGTCTCAATGTGCTCAGAATCATCAATGAGCCAACTGCTGCTGCTATTGCTTATGGCTTGGACAAAAACGTTGATGCTGAGAGAAATGTGTTGATCTTTGAATTTGGAGGTGGTACTTTTGATGTCTCCATTCTTACCATTGAAGATGGCATCTTTGAGGTCAAGTCCACAGCTGGGGACACCCACTTCAGTGGGAAGGACTTTGACAACCGAATGGTCGACCATTTCATTGCGGAGTTCAAGAGAAAGCACAAGAAGGATATCACTGAGAACAAGGGGGCTGTTCGCCATCTTCGCACCGCTGGAGAATGTGCAAAACGCACCCTCTCTTCTAGTACCCAGGCCAGTATTGAGACTGACTCTCTCTATGAAGGTTTCAACTTCTATACATCAATCACTCGAGCTCGTTTCAAAGAGCTGAATGCTGATCTCTTCTGTGGCACACTGTACCCTGTGGAAAAGGCCTTAAGAGATGCCAAGCTAGATAAATCACAGATTCATGAACATCATCCTGGTGGGTGGTTCCACTCGAATTCCGAAAATCCAGAAGCTTTTGCAAGACTTCTTCAATGGCAGGAGCTCAACAAGAGTATCAATCCTGATGAGGCTGTTGCTTATGGTGCAGCTGTCCAGGCTGCCATTTTGTCTGGAGATAAATCTGAGAATGTGCAGGACTTGTTGCTGTTGGATGTCACTCCTCTTTCTCTTGGGATTGAAACTGCTGGTGGAGTTATGACAGTTCTGATCAAACGTAATACCATCATCCCCATCAAGAAGACACAGACATTTACTATCTATTTGGACAACCGACCTGGTGTGCTTATTCAGGTTTATGAAGGTGCGAGGGCAATGACGAAGGATAACAACCTGCTTGGCAAATTTGAACTCACAGGAATGTTCCTCAGATTGAAGTAACATTTGACATTAATGCAAATGGCATTCTCAATGTTTCTTCTGTGGATAAGAGCACAGGAAAGGAGAACAAGATCACCATCGCCAATGCTAAAGGACAGCAAGGAAGACATTGAGCATATGGTCCAGGAGACTGAGAAATACAAGGCTGAGGATGAGAAGCAGAGAGACAAGGTGTCTTCCAAGAATTCTCTTGAATCTTGTGCTTTCAATATGAAGGCTACAGCAGAGGATGAAAAACTGCAAGGCAAAATTGGTGATGAAAACAAACAGAAGATCCTTGACAAATGTAATGAAATAATCAACTGGCTGGATAAGAACCAGACTGCTGAGAAGGAAGAATTTGAGCATCAGCAGAAAGAGTTGGAGAAGGTCTGCAACCCCATCAATTACCAACCTGTACCAGAGTGCAGGGGACATGCCAGGAGGCATGCCTGGTGGATTCCCAGGGGGTGGAGCAGCCCCATCTGGAGGTGCTTCTTCTGGACCCACCATTGAAGAGGCAGACTAAACAACAGAAGAAAGAGCATTCCACATAGCTTTTCCAAAAATTGAAGGACTCAAAATTTATAGCCAAGGCAGTAGCAGTTTAAAAGTAATACTTAAGCTACTGTGTAAATCTGGGCGTTCTGAATACTTGAATGTGTGCAGAAGGGAGAGAAGTGAACAACATTGCACTTTATCAGTACTGTAAACAAGCGGAAATGCAATTCCTGGAGAATAAAAATTATTTAAAATTGGCAAAAGAAAAAAAAAAGAATGGCAAGCCAGGTAAGAAGAGAAAAAAAAAGAGAATAGTCATGAAAACCCAGAGGTGGTAGCCTCAGAGTCAAATGCTAAGAGGAAAAGGATGGGAATTTTTTAAAAGATCATCACATTTAGCAGTTTGGAGATCACTAACTTTGGACAGGTCAATTTTAGATTAATGATTTTGTTGGAAACCAGACTGCAAAGGAATCAAAAGAGAGCAAGAAGAGAGGAAGTGGAAATAACAAATGTAGATAAGTTTTTTCTAGAAATTAGACTTAGGAGAAATATAAGATGATACTTAAGGAAATGGCTGGGTATAGTGAGGACTTTTTAAAAATTAGAGAAGCTTTGTCATGTTAGCAGTCAATAGGGAAGGAATCAGAAGAGTGGGAAAGATTGAAAATTAGAGAGAAGAGGGATGATTGTAGGAACTATTTGCTGGAGAATTTAACCTGTCCCTTTAATTCATTTCTCAAATCCAACTATTTAATAGGTTCTATTGATTCCATTTCTTACACATATCTTGTGTTCATCCTCTTTTCTTTATTCCCACTACCAACACCTTAGTTCAGTCCTCCATTGTCACCTATACAAATCATTTCAATAGCCTCTCATGTTCCATTCAAGCTTTCTCTGGCAACTCTCTCTGACCTCAAGTATGTACTGTATTGTTTAAATTTGTACTGTACTCTTTCCCCTTTATATTACAGTATTTGTTCCCTCAACCTGGAGTATCCTTCTTCCTAATTTATTTTTGGGGGAGAGGGGGATTGAGGTAAGTGGGGTAAATGACTTGCCCAGGGTCCCACAATTAGTAAATGTGTGAGGTTGGATTTGAACTCAGGTCCTCCTGACTACATGTTTGGTGCGTTATCCACTTTACCACCTACATGCTCCTCCTTCTTCCTAATTTGGTCTATTGAATTTCTTTCCATCCTTTAAAGCCCAGCTCAAATGCTACCTCCCCTAGGAAGCTTGCATCGATTCCCCTGTTATGGGGATGGAGCTAATTATCGTGACTTTATTCCTTCTTATTTATGTAGGAAACGTTCCTCAATGCCTGGCTGTAGACACTTAGTCAATGTTCATTGACTGATGGATAGATTTATGATTTATTGTGCCCTAGAGTCACATTTCCAGGTTTCATAAAGACTCCATTACTGAGCTCAGCAACTTATGGTAAATCATAACAATTTACAGTTGCTCCAGACCACAGAAATAAATAGATAAAAGTTTGTTAAGGCTAATTCCTCCCTTACCACTACACATGAAAGTCTCTAATATACATGTGTCATTTATTATGGGACATGTATATACATATAGATGATATACATGCCACGATTGCTATTTTAAGTATTATATAATCATTATACCATTAATACTATATTATCATATTTCCTACATATAATTAATAGCATAATTATATTAATTATTATTACCATATAATAGCAATTACTATCATTATCTAATTTTCAAACTAGACTATAAGTAACAAGAGGTCAAAGACTATATCTTGTGTAAAATGTCTACCTCCCTTACTATTGAATGCAGTGCTCAGCACACAATAGTCAATTAATAAGTGCATACTGAGAGATCATTTCTGTACCCTGTGTCTCTGCCTTGCCCTTTTATCTCTTTGGATTATTGTTTTCTCCTGAGCAGAGTGTGTTAATCTAAAGGGTTAAAACTTCAAGAGAAAGATCATATTCCATTATTTCTCCCCATAAACTCTCTACTTTTTGTCTGCTTTCCCCCCAAATTTCTGCAGCTGGAGACAATAGAAAGTTGTCACATTCTATTTCTTGTTATTTCCCATAATTGAACCATGCAGAAATTATTTCTATTTGATGAGCAGGATTATTTCAGAAAGACCTGGAAAGACTTGCATAACTGATAGAGAGGGAAATGAGCAAAACCAGAACACTGTACAGAGCAACAGCAATATTGTACAGTGAATGATTGTGAACGGTTTACCTATTCTCAGCAATAAAATGATCCAAAACAATCCCAAAGGATTCATGATAAAAAAAAAAATACTATCTGCTTCCAGAGAAAGAGTTGATGGAATCTGAATGCAGATGAAGCATATTATTTTTCACTTTCTTTCCTATTTTTATTTGAGTTTTATTCCATAAAATGGCTAATATGGAAATGTGTTTTACAAGATTGTACATGTATAACCTGTATCAGATTGAATTCCACAGGGGATATGTGGAAGGAGAGAATTTGGAAGTCAAAATTTTTTAAAGGATGTCAAAATTTGTCTTTACATATTATTTTTAAAGAAATTATTTTCATTAACAATACAAATGTGAATTTATTTTCCTTATTTTTAACATTTATCCAGAAGTTGTTATAAGGGTTGCTTTTCTAAACTTGGCTTCCTCATCTGTAAAATGAAGATAACAGTACTTACCTCCTAGGTGAGCCCAAAACTCTGAAAGCACTCTGAAAGTGCTATCCAAATAGAAGATATTCTTCTACAGACACTGGAGGGGACAAAATGTTATTGGGATGGGAGCTAATTATTGTGGCTTTATCCATTCTCATTAATGTGGGAAAATATCCAGTGCTTTAGTTCAGTGGCTGGCACATAGTAGGCACTTAATCAATACTGATTGATGTATTTATAGTTTAATATGTCCTGGAGACACATTTCCAGGTTTCAGAAGTATTCTACCAGGGAGCTGAGCAACCTGCAGTGAATGACATTCTGCAGGTGGTTTTGCTGCTTAACTTCCTGCAGTAATAAAGTGTTTTGTTAAGTTTTGTCATTCAGAGCATCTTTGATAGCATCTGCAGGCTGCCTGTTAAATGGTGCAGAGGAAATATCTACGGTCTGAAAAGAAATTGTAGGCTGTTTAAAGATGAAAGAGACTGTAAAGATCATTTGATACAAAACCTCCCTCCCCATTATACAGAAATTCAGGCACAGAGAGGAAAAATGACAGAACAGGACCCTAACCTCTTACCTTCTGATTCAGGACTGAGCATCGCACTGCCACCAGAGGGAGAATAAGGCTTGGAAAGAGGTGGGAAAAGAGGAAAACACACAAAGACAGAAAAGCATAAAGACGAATACACATATACACTAATGTATACACACATACACATCATTGTACATACACTCAGATATATATGTACACATGGAGACAAATATTGACATGTGCAGGTACTTAAATATATATGCCCATTGTTTATTTGTTTGGTTTTTGAAAGATAATCGGCTCCAACAAGCCATTTTTGTTGAGGCTGGAACTGGAAGCAAATAATTAGCTTCTCTTTGGGGAGGCTATGGTAATCAATGCTCCTGCACTCCTAATTTACTGTCTGCACCAAGAAAGGCACTGTTCCAGGTGGCAATGTGAACACATATTTGGTTCTGGTCTCCATGAAAGAGGGATGAAGAGCTTAACTAATTCCTGAAATCTCAAACATGAGAGAGTAAATGATCCTTACTTTCCAGTGCAACTTGGAGCAGTGAATTCATACTGGGGAAGGAATCCAAGGTCTCTCCTGCAGCAAACATGCTCTAATGTCATCAATGTAGCACCTTCATAAGATAGTAGGAATAAATTTGTCACTTTACCATAATGAATTAGGTTTTATTTCAAAACCTCTTTTGCAATTGAGCTATTTTGGGTATGTTGTTTTTTTTGTATGGTATGATGTAGTAAGCAACATGTGCATAAGCAACTGACAAATAAATGGGAACCCTCTGATTTGACATATTAATGACATATTGTCAGTGATTTTGAAGAAAACTACCCATCAAATTTTGTGTTAAACAATTTAGGAACACCCATGGTTGAGAGTATAAAAAGCCACTCTGAGGTCCCAAGTCATAAGTCTGTTCCTAGGGCTCTACTAAGGACAGCTCCTGTGTTCCCCACATTTGAGATTCAAGCAAGTTTGTGTTAACTCAAGGGCAATCAGTGTTCATAAGTTGATGGAGACTTTGGAGATTCCAGATGACCATCTTGAGGAAGACACATCGTCTTGTTGAATCCAAGAAGAAAGATATATATCAGAACCTCTAAAACATAGGATGGTAACTTGCTCCTAGAGTATACTGTTTGCCCACTTTGATTAATGAAGTTTGATTGCATGCTCTGAGGAGTCTAAATCTAATTTGTGTTTCAATCTGCTAATTAGTGTAAGAGTAAATCAGTTATACATATGCATTGTATGTTATATGCCAAAACAGGTCTCACTGTTTTGGTTTCTTTTTATTTAACACCTGTTTATTCAGTTGTGTGATGTCATGGACCCTCAGGATGGAGTAGTGGTGCTTGACTAAGAGATGGGCCTTCATCTTCCTTCTCCTGCTTATGAGCAATGTCACCTTGGAAAAGTCATTTATCCTCTTTATGCTTCGGTTTCCTTCCTAGTAAAAATGGAGATCTGAGCCCTGTATGCCTTATCATAGTGCCTCAGTTTCCTTCACAGTAAAAATGAAAATAGATGCCATCCTCTCTACCTTATGTTAAGTGCTTCAGTTTCCTTCCATAAAAATGAAGATAGATGAAAACTGAGTAACTGAGCCTTGTTGACCTTATTGTGTTGATATGAGGATCCAATAAGCTTTACAAAGAAAAGCTACCATATTGAGGCGGAGCCAAGATGGCGGAGTAGAAGGACGCACGTTTACGAGCTCCGAAACCAAAGCCCATGGAATTGGTGTAAAAAGAGTCCCCCATAGATTCTGGGTGAGTGCAAGGTGTGCAGAGGCAGAGTGGAGGAGATTCCCGTCCCAGGGAGCCCTCAAGACCCATCCCCAGGGTCCAGCGCGCCCCGGAGAGTAAACCCGACCCCCAGCGCTGCCCTGGCCGAGGCCTCAGAGAAGCGGATCCGAGCAGGCTTCAGAGACGGAAGCTGCAGCAGCCGGGAAAGTCCCTCCGCCCACAGAAGCAGGTCAGTGAGAGAGGCCGGGCTGAAGGAGAGGGGAAGCAGGGCGTCTGTGACTCGGGCCCCCTCGGGAGGAAGCAGCGGCGGCAGGGACGGGGGCAGGAAGCGGCGGAGGCAGAGGCGTGGGCGGCGGCTGAGGCGGCAGCGGCCCAGGACTCAGGAATCCCCCAGCAGCAGGCAGGATCTTCATTACAGAAGATTCCCGCATAAAACCTGACGGAGCTGAGCCTGAGAGACGGCCCTGCCCCCAGCCCGCTCTGTTGCTGAAGGTTTCTGCTCGGGACCCCCAGGGGAGCTGAGATTGGGAGGCGGGCCCCCCACCCCGCCCCCACCCGCTCCATTCTTGAGAGTCTCTGCATAAACCCCCCCTGAGGGATCAGAGTCTCGGAGACAGCCCTGGCCCCGCCCCAGCACCTGAACTAAAGCTCACTGATTGACAGCCAGCAGGAGGAAAGCCCATTTGAATCTCAGAGGCCAGGCGCTGGCTGGGCGGATCCAGGCGGGGGTGGAAGGGAATCTCAGAGGTCAAGTAACTGGCTGGGAAAATGCCTAGAAAGGGGAAGAAAAATAAGACTTTAGAGAGTTTTTTCCAACAAATGCAAATGATCCCAACCTTCGGATCTGATGGGGAGGACGAGAACGTATTTTTCCCATCAGGGAAAGATGTGGAAGGCGGGGCCTCAGTACCCCAGACACCCCAGGGGGGTGTTGGGTGGGCTCAGGCCTTGGAAGAGCTTAAAAAGGATTTTGAAAAGCAAGTTAGACAGGTGGAGGAAAGACTGGGAAAAGAAATGACAAAGATGCAAGAAGAGTATGAAAAAAAGGTCAATATCTTGGTAAAGGAGACCCAAAAAAATGCTGAGGAAATTAACACCTTGAAAAATAGGCTCACTCAATTGGCAAAAGAGGTTCAAAAAGCCAATGAGGAGAAGAATGCATTCAAAAGCAAAATGAGCCAAATGGAAAAAGAGGCTCAAAAGCTCACTGAATTTAATAGTTCTCTCAAAATTAGAATGGAACAGATGGAGTCTAATGATTTTATGAGAAACCAAGAAATCACCAAACAAAACCAAAAGAACGATAAAATGGAAGAGAATGTGAAATATCTCATGGGAAAAACAACTGACCTGGAAAATAGATCAAGGAGAGACAACTTAAAAATTATGGGACTACCTGAAAGCCATGATCAAAAAAAGAGCCTAGACATCGTCTTGCATGAAATTATCAAGGAAAACTGCCCTGACATTCTAGAACCAGAGGGCAAAATAAGTATTGAAAGAATCCATCGATCACCACCTGAAAGAGATCCAAAAAGAGAAACTCCTAGGAACATTGTGGCCAAATTCCAGAACTCCCAGCTCAAGGAAAAAATCTTGCAAGCAGCCAGAAACAAACAATTCCAGTACTGTGGTAATACAATCAGGATAACCCAAGATCTAGCAGCTTCTACATTAAGGGATCGAAGGGCGTGGAATAGGATATTCCAGAAGGCAAAGGAACTAGGACTCAAACCAAGAATCACCTACCCGGCTAAACTGAGTATAATATTTCAAGGGAAAATATGGTCTTTCAATGAAACAGAGGACTTTCAATCATTCTTGATGAAAAAACCAGAGCTGAAAAGAAAATTTGACTTTCAAACACAAGAATGAGAGGAAGCATGCAAAAGTAAACAGCAAGGAGAAGTATTAAGGGACTTACCAGAAATGAACTGTTTGCATTCATACATGGAAGGACAATATTTCTAACTCTTAAAACTTTTCAGTATCTGGGTGGTTGGTGGGACCACACATACACATGTACACGCATGCACACACATACACACATGCATTCACATGCAGAGACAGAGAGCACAGATTGAACTGAATAGGATGGGACCATACCTTAAAAGGAATTAAGGAAAATGATGAGAAAGAAATGTAGTGAGAGGAAAGAGGGAGAAATGGAAGGGGGTAACTATATGTCATTTAAGAGGCAAGTAGGAGATGTTTTTAGTGGAGGGAAAAAGAGGAGAGCTGAAGAAAAAAAAAAACAAACAAACAAACAAACAAACAAAAGTTTACCCTCATCACATTTGACTAAACGAAGGAGTGAAATGCACACTCATTTTGGTATGAAAACCTATCTTACAGTATAAGAAAGCGGGGGAGAAGGAGATATTGGGGGGGGGGATGATGGAAGGGAGGGCAAAGGGAGGATGAGAGTAATTGAAAGTCAACACTTGGGGAGGGACAGGATCAAAGAGAAACAATGAGGGGCAGGTGAGGAGGGATGGCAATTCAGTTAGTCTTACACAACACTATTAGGAAGGTCATTTGCAAAGCTACACAGATGTGGCCTATAATGAATTGCCTGCCGTACCAAAGGGAAATGGGTGGGGGAGGGAGGGATGGGGAGAATTTGGAACTCAAAGTTTTAGGAACAATTGTTTAGTATTGCTGTTTGCAACTAGGAAAGAAGACATACAGTTAATGAGGAATAGAAAGTCATCTGGCCCTACAGGAGAAAAGAGAAGATAGAGACAAGGGAAGGGAGGGATGACAGAAGAGAGGACAGATTGGAGATAGGGAAAATGAGATTGCTTGGGGTATTGGGGGTGGGGGGGAGGGGAGAAAAAAGGGAGAAAATTTGGAACCCAAAAATTTGTGAAAATGAATGTAAAATAAATAAATAAATAAATAAATATAAAAAAAAAAAATAAAAGTTATATTGAAAACACTCTAAAAAAAAAAAAAAAAAAGCTACCATATTGATCTAAATGTAAGGCTATTCTTTTACTTCAGATCTGACTCATAAACTGTGAATGCTGCCTCTACTAAAAATCTTTAACAGTAGCCATCGTATCATTTGTCTTTCTCTTTTAATTCTCTCTTAATATATTTTGTTTTTACATCCTCTAAATTTCCTGCCTTCATTCCCCACCCAGACAGCCATCCCTCATAACAAATAATTTGTTTTCATTTCAGTTGGGAAGGATTTCAAGCCCAATCAATACCTAAAAAATACTCCCCAGCACAAGACGCCTGAGAGGAGGTCATCCGTCCTCTGCTTAAGGACCCTCTGCTTATACACCCTCCCCAGGAAGCCCATTCCATTTGGTAGAGCTCTACTTGTTAGAACATTCTTCTTGACATTAAGCCTGAATTTGCCTTTTGAACTATTTCCACACCCTGCTCCTACTTCTGTCTCTATAGGTTCAAAACAAGCAAGTTTAATGCATTTTTCTCATGATCATTTTTCAAATACTTATAGATAGATAGTCTTGCCTTCTACAGGTTAAATCTTCACAGTTCTTTAAATCCATTCTCATGTGGTATATGGAATCAAAGTCCTTCATCATTTTGAATGTCTTTCCTCTGAATGCTCTCCCAGCTTATCGAAGTCCCTCCCAAACTTTGGCACTCAGAACTGAACACTATACTCTTGAGATCATCCCCCAGGACAAAGAACAGTAGGACTGTCACCTGCTTATTCCTAGAAGTTATAAGTCTCTTAATATAGCCCAACATCCAATTACCAGTCTTTTAGATGCCATATCATACTGTTGACTCATATGGTATGCTACTTAAGCCAGCAGACATCCTTCAAAACTACTGCTGACTATTATAACCAAATTGGCTTGCTGAGTTCCCTGAATTCTACATTCCCTCTCCACATTCTGTGCACTCACACAAGACATTTCCTAAGACAAGGATATACTCCCTCCTGACATCTACCTCTCATCTTTGTCATCCTTCCAGACTCAGTCCATTAGACTACCTTCCCAGTCTTTCCACTGATCCCATTCAACCACCTGATTGATATGTCCCCCTCCAAACACTCTGGAGTCAGAGAGACCTGAGTTCAAATCTGGCCTCAAATATTCATTCACTGTGTGACTCTGAACAAGTTGCCTAATCTCTGTCTGCCTCAGTTTCCTTGCCTGTAAAATGGGGATAATAATAGCACCTACCTCCCAGAGTTGTAATGAGGCTAAAATGAGTTAATACTTGTAAAATACTTTTGCACACCTTAAGGCTCTGTATAAATACTAGCTATTATTGCTATTAAATTTTGCTCTGTGCCAGGTAGTGTGCTAAACACTGGGGAGAGAAAGAGATTCTTTTCAGGTTACATTCAGAGTTAGAATGAGAAATCTGATATGCTTTCTAACTCCCCAAAGTGTCTGGTCCAATAGGATACCAACTGCCTTCTCAAAATCTACATAAAGACACCAGCATCTTTGAAGTTAAGCTTGAAAATCATTTAAAGTCTTCCCAGTTCCACAGTATGAGGTAACGTTCTCATGTGGGGTGGCCCTTACCCCTTATCTTAAGGGTACTGTTATACAGACTCAGCAGGAGACTGAGTCGGGTTTACCGATGATACGGTAACAGTTACAGAAATAGCCCTGTAAGTAGGAGAAGTGGAAAGCAACCCATGCACAATGACGTAAGTTCTTCAAGTCACTTTGCCTATACGATCTCACTCATTCCTCACCATGACTCTGTGAGATACGCACTACAAACTTCAGTTGAGGAAATGGGGGCCCAAGAAGCAATGTGAAATCACATTGCCAGCAACTACTGGATACAAAACGTGAACCTAGGACACCTGTGAGCCCCCAAACAGCACTACCTTCCACTTACATCCTTGTCTCATTAATTTTTATTTTAATTCTGAATTTATTCAATTTCCTTCCTTAACACACACTACAGGATTCCAAGACTAGATTGTTAGGCAGATGGAGAAGGCTCTCCGTTGCCAAGTTCTCAAGGCCAAAACTCACAGATAGAAATCCCATAGAAATTCCTGCAGTTGTGACTCTGCTATTTAGATACTCATTAAAAATGTGAGAGGGGCTCTATCACAAAACCAAGCTGAGCCACATTTTAAATGCAAAACCAGCCCACAAAAGAGAGTTCATTTTGGAAGAAAGCAGTCAAATAATGCCATATCTTAGGTTTCAGTTTGATGATCCATGGTGGATGCATCCAAGACATCTACCATAAGGAAAAACATGAAATTCAGTGTATTAAAGCCCAATTTCTTCCCCATTATAATTGGTAACAAACCCATCAAATTCAAGATCAACAATAAGTTTTGAGAAGTTTTTGTTTCTGTCCCCACTCACCACCAGCAGCCTTACACCTGTACCCACACATCTTTTCCCTAGAGGCAGCTGGTTATACAATATATAGAGTGCTGCATTTGCAATCAGGAAGTTCTTAGTTTAAATATGGCCTCAGACACTTAAGTAGCTATGTGACGTAGGGGAAGTCACTTAATCTCTATATGCCTCCATTTTCTTAACTGAGAAATGGAGATAATTAAAGCACTTGTCTTATAGAGTTGTGGGACTCAAATGTAATATTTGCAAAAAGCACTGAACCCAGTACCTGGCAGATGGTAAGCATTTAATAAATGCCTATTCCTTTCCTCTGTTCCCCAAGTAGCCAAGCCAAAGAAAAGGAGCAAAAATTACCCAAATCTTAACCCAATCTGAATATTCTCCCCTCTTCCTTTACCTTAATTTTACTACAGGCTAGTTACCCTCTATGACAGGTCTTACAATTTTTCTCTGCTAAGGGTAAAATGAGACAGAGAGAAGAAACCTAAGCTTTGAATTTCCTTCTGCAAACCCAACAGTCTTGTCATATTCTTAGCCCCAAACTGAACACTATTTGGTCTACGTGGACACTTACAGTTAACTACCACCAATTCCCTTATTTTTCACAAGCTCAAAGGCTAGGGACCTATATATTTTTTTCTTTACTTTTCCTCAAACAGTCTCTTGGTGTGGTTTCTTCTAGTATGTTCAGTTATTTATTAGGGATAGCAATGAGAATCATTACTACAGCCCCAAAGCACAGGTGGGAGGAGGAGCAGAGGGGAAGTCATTCTTGCTAGGCTCCAGGAATGTCTTCCTCAGTGCTCCTCTTCTTTTTTTGTGTGATCCTCTTCTTTTCAGTCTTTGTTGTCTACCAGCAGGAGTTCTAAGGCCCTCCTCCTCAATTAAATGCCCCAATGGACTCAACAGACTAGGACAAGTACATATTTCAGACATACCAGACCTCCAAATATCAGCCATGGAACTATTTAAGTAGATAGTTGGCTATTAATCTCTTATCATAAATGAATTGATCAGATGCTTCCCAAAAGAGCATTAGTTATGCAATGAAAGAATCCTACCTGCTCTACTCAATATTGGGGTTATATGTCTTTAGATCAATAAGGTCTCTCCAAAGTCTAGCGTTCTATCTACAGTTTGTTAGAAGTAGAGAGTACCAGGCCGAGCATGATACCCAGCACCCCTTAGGCCATTTATACCATTTATTCATTTGAATGATGTACTTAAATTCAAGAAACAGTGGCTCAGTTCTGGCTCTGACATCAACTCTCTGATAATCAAGAAACTCCACTTCTGACCCTCAGTTTCCTCATCTGTAAATGGGGATAATGATATTCACACTATCTACTTCACAGAGTGGTCTGGACTTTAGTAGCCTACAAATTCAATGTGAGTCAAAAGTATCATAAAATGAGAGCAGAGCCAACATGGTGGAGTAAAATCAGGAACTTTCAGAGGCCTCCCCCCAAACCCAACCAAATCCTATGAAAAATGACTCTAAACAAATTCTGGAGCTGCAGAACCCACAGAATGATGGAGTGAAGCAAATCTCCAGCAAAGACAGCCTGGAAGGTTAATGAGAAGCATCTCTCACTGAGTGCTAGAAGCACAGCACAGTCCAGCATGGGCCAAGTTGGCACAGATAGGACCTGAGCAGGCCAGGGCAGGGAATAAATCTCTGGCACCTGTAGTGGTTCCCAGACTTCATGACCCCAAAACATCAAGGACAAATTGGAAGGTCAGTGGGAAAACCCTGTTGGACCTATGTGAGAGAGTAGAGTGGTCTCCCAGAGTGGGAGAGGGGATAAAAGAGCCCATAACAGCTACAGCAGCATCAGGGGCAGCAGCAGCAGCTGCTGATTCTGGAACTCTAGGCCCACAGATTCTAGGGGAATTAAGAAGCTAAAAATACACCCACACCCCCTCTGAAAGCAGAGAACTATCTTGATAAAGAGCTCAAAAGTCAAGTAAAAGATTGGGGAAATGAACAAAGACTGGAAAAAGAATCAGACTATAGAATTCTACTTTAGTGACAAGGAAGACCAAAATATACAAACAGAAGAAGACAAAAAAGTCAAAGTTCCTACATCCAAAGCCTCTAAGAAAAATATGAATTGGTCTCAGACCACTGGAGAGCTCAAAAAGAATTTTGAAAATCAGAGAAGTGGAGGAAAAAATTGGGAAGAGAAATGAGAGTGATGCAAAAAAATCATGAAAAATGAGTCAACTGCTTGCTAAAAAGGACCCAAAAAATGCTGAAGAAAATAACACTTTAAAAAAAATAGACTAACCCAAATGGCAAAAGAGATCCAAAAAGTCAATGAGAAGAAGAATGCCTTAAAAAGCAGAACTGGCCAGATGGAAAAGGAGTCCAAAAGTACACTGAAGAAAATAATTCCTTAAAGATTAGAATACAGCAGATGAAAAACCAACAAATTATAAAACAAAACTAAAGGCATAAAAAATAGCAGACAATGTAAAATATCTCATTGCAAAAACCACTTATCTAGAAAAATAGATCCAGGAGAGACAATTTAAAAATTATTGGACTACCTGAAAGCCATGATTAAAACAAAAGCCTAGACATCATCTTTCAAGAAATTATCAAGGAAAACTGCCCTGATATTCCAGAACCAGAGGGTAAAATAGAAATGGAAAGAACCTATCAATCACCTCCTGAAAGAGATTTCAAAAGGAAAACTCCTAAAAATATTGTAGTCAAATTCCAGAGCTACCAGGTCAAGGAGAAAATATTGGAAGCAGTAAGAAAGAAACAATTCAAGTATTGTGGAAACACAATCAGGATAATACAAGATCTAGCAGCTTCTACATTAAGGGATCAGAGGGATCTGAATGGGATATTCCAGAGATCAAATGAGCTAAGATTAAAACCAAGAATCATCTAGCCAGCAAAACTGAGTATAAACTTCAGGGTAAAATTTGGTCATTCAATGAAACAAAGAACTTTCGAGCATTTTTGATGAAAAAACCAGAGCTGAATAGAAAATTTGACTTTCAAACACAAGAATGAAGATAAGCATGAAAAGGTAAACAGGAAAGAGAAATCATAAGAGACTTACTAAAGGTGAGCTGTTTACATTCCTACATGGAAAGATAATATTTGTAACTCTTGAGACTTATCTCAGTATTAGGGTAGTTGGAGGGATTATATACATATAGACAGAGGGCACAGAGTGAGTTGAATATGAAGGGATGATATCTACAAAAATAAAATTAAGGGATGAGAGAAGAATATATTGGGAGAGGGATAGAGGGAGAAATAGAATGGGGTAAATTATCTTTCACATAAAAGAAGCAAGAAAAAGCTTTTTCAATGGAGGGGAAGGTGGGAGGTGAGAGGGAAAGAGTGAACCTTGCTTCTCATCTCATTTGGTTTAAGGAAGGAATAACATGCACCCTCAATTATGAAAATCTATCTTACACTACAGGAAAATAGGGGAGAAGGGATTATGGAGGGAGATGATAGAAGGAAGAGCAAATGGGAGGAGGGGGTAATTTGATGTAAACACTTTTGAGGAGGGACAGGGTCAAAAGAGAGAAGAGAATAAATGGGGGCAGGAAAGGATGGAGGGAAATATAGTTAGTCTTTCACAATATGACTGCTATGGGAGTGTTTTGAATAACTACACATGTGTAACCTATATCAAATTGCTTGTCTTCTCAGTGGGGGTAGGTGGGGAGGGAGGAAGGGAGAGAAGACAGAACTCAAAGTTATTAAAACAATTATTAAAAATTGTTTTTACATGCAACTGGGAAACAAGACATACAGGCAATGAGGTATACAAATCTGTCTTACCCTACAAGAAAATAGAGGCAAAGAGGATAAGAGAAGGGAGGGGTATGATAGAAGAAAAGGTAGATTTGGGGAATGGTTAATCAGAATGCATGCTGTCTTGAGGTGGGCAAAGGGGAAAAATGGGGAGAAAATTTGAAACTCAAAATCTTGTGGAAGTGAATGTTGAAAACTAAAAATAAATTAATTAATAAAAAAGTATGATAAAACATCTAAGAAAGTGAATGGGATCAGAGAGGTCTTGTGCCCAGGAAAAGGAAAGGGATCTTCCATCCAGATTGGTTGAACATTAACTGTACTGTGCTCAGTTTGGAGCTCCACAGCTCAAAAATGGTATTGATGAATTAGAAAGTCAAGAAGAGAGTGATCAGAACAATGAAGGAGCTTTAGGTAGCAATGTGCTGGTAAATGTTTAACAATTGGCTCTGGGGGATTGGGAAGGATAACTTGACTCACTTTTACAATTAACCTATGTTATTAACACCTTCTTCCTCATCTTCTTAATACTAGACAATCAACAAAATAATAAAACAAACCCTGATTTGTATCATCTGCAAATTTCTAAGGTATAAATATTCACAATGAAATTTAACAATCAGGTTTTTTTAATTAGTTTTTGTGAGTTGTTTCAAATGGTTCCAACACAGCCCTACTTGATTGCATGACATAAGAATTAGTTGGTGGGACTGGATTTTTTAGTCTGGAGACAGAAGATTTAGAAGATATAGGATTCCTGTTTTCAAGTATTTAAAGAACTCTCTGGTAGAAAAGGGAATTAGACTTGTTCTGCTTGGCCCTAGAGGACAGAACATTTGGATTTGATAAAAGGAAAGAATTCTCAATAATGAATGCACCTAAAATATGGGATTGGGATAGAAAGGTGGGAATTAGGGCAGGACAGAACGGATTCCTCAAGTACAAAAAATCAAAAAGTATTTCTTTTAATTCCTATTATATAGTATGATCATAGATTCACAGAGTTGAGAACCTGAGAAGTCATTGATTCCAAACCACATATTAATTAACAAGTGCTAAGTGTTGCAATGAATATAAAAGAAAAATAAAGAAATGGTCGAGGAATTCAAGGAGCTGATAATCATATTAAACAAACACATGTCCTCTACCCATAAGACACTTTGCTGGACCCTGGGAATACAAGGATAAAAACAAAACAAGAGATCATCTTGTTCAACCTCCAAATATTCCAGGTGAAGAAACTGAAGGCCAATGATAGTCTATGCATGTGGGTCAAAAGATGTTCCTTAGCGACAAAAGGAGAGGGTAAGTGTTCCAACTCTCCACCCAAGAAAAGTAGTAATGTATTATATGAAGAGAAAAAGGACTTCCAGGCCCTTCAGTACTAAGGCCATGGATTCCCTTTGCCATATATGTTTCCTATATATGTTCCTTTCTACCATCATAATCTAGGTTTGCGCTCACTCCTCAAATGTATATGCTCTATATTTATAGAAGAGTTTACTCCAGATTTATGGAGGAGGGATGCTTTGTAGCTATTCTTTTTAATCTCAGCAAATACCTTAGATGTGAGCTAATTTTGTCTCCTATGATGGGGAAACTAACCAGTGGGGGCTTCTGAGCTATATTAGCAAAGGTAATGGTAACTAGAACTCACAAGATAACCTTAAAATAATAAGATATACTCCACCCCATGAGGACTCATGCCCTGAATATGAGGCAAGGGAAAATTGGTCAGCCATATCAGTTAGTCAATCAGTCGACAAGAATTGAGTAAGTGATAACTATGTGCCAGGCATCATGCTAAACACTAACAATACAAATATAAGCAACAAGCTAGTTCCTCACCTCAAGAAGCTTATATTAATGAAAAAGACAGCAAATAAAAGGAATGGGAGAGAGGGACATGGAATAGTGCCCTGCATGGAGACATGATAGAGACATCCAGAAAGGTGCATCCTAGTGGGAAATGAAGAGATGGCTGGCCTGTGTGCCCACCTTAGATGATGGAGGGTCTGAGAGGAGCTGTCCAATCAGAGGGAGGAGCCTCCCAGGCAGAAGAGACTGATAAGGTATGAATTCCAGTACTGAAGTGATCTTCCAGGACAAAGAGGTATTTGGGGTACAGTCTGGTGGGAGAGAAAGAGATGGCTGGCCTGATACCCTCCTTAAATGGAGGTTGGAGGGGCGGAGCCAAGATGGCGGAGTAGAAGGACGCAAGTTTACGAGCTCCAACCCACAGCACATAGAATTAATGTAAAAAGAGATCCGCATAACTTCTGGACCACTGAAAGGGGTACAGAAACAGAGTGGAAGAGATTTCCGTGCCAGAGAGCCATGGTGACCCGTCCCCAGGGTCCGTCGCGCTCTGGAAAGCGGACCCCACCACCAGCGCTGCCCTGGCCGCGGCCCCAGAGAAGCTGACCTGAGCAGGCTTCAGGGACAGAAGCTCCGGCAGCCGGGAAAGTCCCTCCGCCCATAGAAGCTACAGGTCAGTGAGAGAGGCTAGGCTGGAGGAGGGGAGCGGAGTGTCTCCGTGACTCGGGCCTCCTCGGGAGGAAGCGGCGGCGGCAGAGAGGGGGAAGGAAGCAGCGGAGGCAGAGGCGTGGGCGGCAGCGGAGGCAGCAGTGGCGGCCGCCCAGACTCCCTCAGCAGCAGGCAGGATCCTCATTCAGAAGGTCTCTGCATAAACAACCTGAGGGAGCTGAGCCTGCGAGACGGCCCTGCCCCACTCCGCTCTAGGACTCAAAGCCTCTGCATAAAGCCCCTGAGGGAGCTGAGCCTGGGAGGTGGGGCCCCCCCACAACCCCACCCGCTCCTTTCCTGAAGGTCTCTGCATAAAGCCCCTGAGGAGGCCGAGCCTGGGAGGCGGCCCTGCCCCCACCCCAGCAACAGAACTAAAGCTTGCTGCGGAAAGCCCATTTGAACTTCAGACCCCAAGCACTAGCTGGGCGGATCTAGGCGGGGGTGGACAGGAATCTCAGAAGTCAAGTAACTGGCTGGGAAAATGCCTAGAAAAGGGAAGAAAAATAAGACTATAGAGACTTTTTTCCAACAAATGCAAATGATCCCAACATTCGGATCTGATGACGAGGACGAGGACGTATTCTCGCCATCGGCGAAAGATGTGGAGGGCAGAGCCTCAGTACCCCAGACACCCCAGGGGGATGTCAGGTGGGCTCAAGCCTTGGAAGAGCTAAAAAAGGATTTTGAAAAGCAAGTTAGACAGGTGGAGGAAAAGCTGGGAAGAGAAATGAGAGACATGCAAGAAAAGTATGAAAAACGGGTCAATACCTTGGTCAAGGAGACCCAAAAAAATGCTGAAGAAAATAACACCTTGAAGACTAGGCTCACTCAATTGGAAAAAGAGGTTCAAAAAGCCAATGAGGAGAAAAATGCTTTCAAAAGCAGAATTAGCCAAATGGAAAAAGAGGTTCAAAAGCTCACTGAAGAAAATAGTTCTCTCAAAATTAAAATGGAACAGATGGAGTCTAATGACTTTACGAGAAACCAAGAAATCACCAAACAAAACTAAAAGAATGAAAAAATGGAAGAGAATGTGAAATATCTCATGGGAAAAACAACTGACCTGGAAAATAGATCCAGGAGAGACAATTTAAAAATTATGAGACTACCTGAAAGTCATGATCAAAAAAAGAGCCTAGACATCATCTTCCATGAAATTATCAAGGAAAACTGCCCTGAGATTCTAGAACCAGAGGGCAAAATAAGTATTGAAAGAATCCATCGACCACCACCTGAAAGAGATCCAAAAAGAGAAACTCCTAGGAACATTGTGGCCAAATTCCAGAACTCCCAGCTCAAGGAGAAAATCTTGCAAGCAGCTAGAAAGAAACAATTTCAGTACTGTGGAAAAACAATCAGGATAACTCAAGATCTAGCAGCTTCTACATTAAGGGATCGAAGGGCGTGGAATAGAATATTCCAGAAGTCAAAGGAACTAGGACTCAAACCAAGAATCACCTACCCAGCTAAACTGAGTATAATACTTCAGGGGAAAATATGGTCTTTCAATGAAACAGAGGACTTTCAATCATTCTTGATGAAAAGACCAGAGCTGAAAAGAAAATTTGAGTTCCAAACACAAGAATGAGAAGAAGCATGAAAAAGTAAACAGCAAAGAGAAGTCTTAAGGGACTTACCAGAAGTGAACTGTTTACATTTCTACATGGAAAGACAATATTTGTAACTCTTAAAACTTTTCAATATCTGGGTAGTTGGTGGGACCACACACACACATGTACACGCATGCACGCACACACACATACACACATGCGCACACACACACAGACAGAGAGCACAGAGTGAATTGACTAGGATGGGACCATAGCTTAAAAGAAATTAAGGTAAATGGTGAGAGAGAAATGTAGTGGGAGGAAAGAGGGTGAAATGGAATGGGGTAATTATATGTCATTTAAGAGGCAAGTAGGAGACTTTTTAGTGGAGGGATAAAGTGGAGAGCTGAGGAAAAAAAAACCAAGAAGTTTACCCTCATCACATTTGACTAAAGGAAGGAATAAAATGCACACTCATTTTGGTATGAAAACCTATCTTACAGTATAGGAAAGTGGGGAGGAAGGAGATAAGCAAGGGGGGAGGGATGATGGAAGGGAGGGCAAAGGGAGGAGGGAGCAATTTGAAGTCAACACTTGGGGAGGGACAGGATCAAAAGATAGAAGAGAAACAATGAGGGACAGAATAGGATGGAGGGTAATTCAGTTAGTCTTACGCAACAAGACTATCAGGGAAGTCATTTGCAAAATTACACAGATATGGCCTATATTGAATTGCCTGCCTTCCCAAAGGGAATGGGTGGGGAGGGAGGGATGGGAAGAATTTGGAACTCAAAGTTTTAGGAACAACTGTCTAGTATTGCTGTTGCTACTAGAAAAGAAGACATACAGTTAAGGAGGAATAGAAAGTCATCTGGCCCTACAGGAGAAAAGAGAAGATGGAGACAAGAGAAAGGAGGGATGACAGAAGAGAGGGCAGATTGGAGATAGGGAAAATTAAATTGCTTGGGGTATTGGGGTGGGGGGAGGGGAGAAAAGGGGAGAAAAATTTGGAACCCAAAATTTTGTGAAAATGAATGTAAAAAGTTAAATAAATAAATAAATAAGAGAAAAAAAAACCTAAAAAAAATAAAAATAAAATAAAATAAAAATAAATGGAGGTTGGGGAAGTAGCCATTAGGTATACAAAATGAATATAGGATAATTTTGGGAGTAATATACTAGTTGGAGGCAGGGGAAGGGGGCCAACAATATCAGGAAAGAAATCAGAAATGCTACACTTAAAGTCTATGAATAGATAAAATATGTCCGGACCCTATAATTATGTGCAGCCTCACTACCATAGTACTTTAAGTGTGAACCTCCTCTTTTCATAGACATTGTGTATCTATGGGAGTGAATGCAAGTCAGATTTGTAGGAAACAATGATTTATACCTACTTTTCTTACAATGAGATCTTTTTATTTGTATTGACTGACTATTCATTTCTAAGAGACATGTCAGTAGAAGACATTCAGCCATAGGGGAGTAAGAAGGATTGTGAGTTGAATGAGGTTGGTTAATACTTCGTTAGTCTGAAAGTAAAGGAGAAGAATATTTCCCCAATTAGAGAATGGTAAGAATCAGAACAAAGGAAGTTAGCAGAGAAGCAATGCTCTGCACCATAGATGTTCCTGAATAGACTAGTGGTATCAAAACCTACAGTCCAGAGTTTGCCTGATTACAAGGGTTTTCTTCCCTCATGTGCTTATCTTCCAGATATTTGTGTGTTCCCATTCTTCTCAAAGATATTAACTGCTTGGTAGGAGAGTGTGACTTAGGTTTGTGTGTGAATTGTTATATTTTTATTACTTGGCATTTGTTTTTATATATGAGACCTGTGATATCATTATTTCTTTTTGCCCTCTTGCTAATTTCTTAGCAATAATGTTATGTTTAACATATGAGAGTGTAATTTGTGTAAATGGAAGCAAACTGATAGGGGCTGAAGAGCTAAAGCAGCTAATGGAGAGAGTGTATTCCCCTAGGACTCTGAGAGAATTTAAGGATAACCACATGATATTGGTCCTTTTCTGGAAATAGAACTGCAAGTATAAGAGCCAGTTGAAGGGAATGAGTCAGTCCAGAAAGTGTGTCCACATATTCTATGTAAGACAACAAAGTCACTACAGTATAGGTGGCCCCTCCCCTTATACACACACACACACACACACACATCACACATTACACTTACTTATGTATTTGGTGTCTCCATAATTAGAATATAAACTACTGGAGGGAAAAGACTATTTCAGTTTTAACGATGCATCTATGCGTTGTCTATGTATCACATTTTATCTGTATATTTTTATATATATGTATTGTCTATGTATCACATTTTATCTATGAATCTAGTGCTTAGCACAGTGCCTGAACATACTAAGAGATTAATAGATGTTTGTTTGATTGATGAGCAATAATGTCACACAGACATTAATGTCCCAGTGGCCCCACACTGATATAACCAGAAAGCACTGATGTCAGCACTGTGATGTTTATCTCCATTCCATTTTCAGTTCATCTCCCTATCCCCAATAATGCCTCTTGTTCTCAACTTCCTCCTTCACCAGTACTGACTATAAGTACATTGTCAGAATATCATAATGGTGTCATCTGTTAAAGCTGTATAGCAGGCCCATCCATCAGTCTCATATGCTCACTGTCCAGAGGTCCATAGAATCAACTCTGCCACCAAGAATGCTTAGCTAGGCCTACTGTGTTTGTCAGACAAGTCCTGCTCTTAACCCTTTTGCTGTCCTCCACATCCAGGTGCTGGTGGGCTTTCAGCTGTCCCTGACCATTCTCAACTTGGGAAGAGGGATGGGACTGGATTTTATCTCTGTCTTTGTACGACATCTAGCCCAACACTTTACACAAAGCAGTTGTTTAATAAATCTTAGCCAAATTGATTTGAAAAGCCCTTTATATTTCATAGAACAGGTAACTGTCTACATTCCCTAGATAAATAAACTGAAATTTGGATATGTGAAATAACTTCCCAGTCCTAAATGGCAGAGCCCAGGATTGTAGGCCAGTCTTCAGGCTAGTCTAGTGCTTATTCTACCACGCCAGACTGTGGGTGGCTCTAATTCTAAGCACTGGGTTTTTCCACTCCTCTGTTTGCGTTAGGATGAAAAAATTTCTCTGCATATATCAGGATGCTCTCAGTCTTAAAATAGCCATTAAGATCTCTGGTACAATGATGACTTTAGGGATCTATTTCATAAGTTCCTTTAGTACATTGGGAAGAATGAAAGCCACTGATTATATAGAAAAATTTTCCTCAGAGCAACTCACCATTCACTTTCTCTGGTACATTGGTGTGTACAAATGCATGACAATTATCAGATTTTGATTTTGCAGAATATATGCTGTCTCCTAGGGCTTAGCTTTTTCATCTCCCTAGCAGATTACATCCTTGCAGGTCCAAAGATTAAAACCAATCATGTCACCAATAGAGTATATTTTCCCATGAGTTTTTAAATGCTTCATCCTTGCAATTTTATGCTCTTCCTTGGAAACCCAAAATTTTCTTCATCAACCAAAGCCCTTACTGATGTGACTAGTTATTATAGAGTTGCTTAGGAAATCTCAGCTCCATGCATCCATTTCCTCTTTTATTCTATGTATTTTTATCATCTAGCATGGTAATAATTTATTGGTTTATTCAGTTTAAAGGGTAGGATAAGCTGTATAGAAATACAGAATGAGTGGGACTCAAACTGTATCATCTGGGTTAGGTGAATCCTTTACATTTGACTCCCTTAAGGCCCTTCTTAGCCTCTTTCTCTGTGGTGTTATTTTTCAGTCATTTCAATTATATCCTACTCTTCATGACCCCATTTGGGGTTTTCTTGGCAAAGATACTTGAGTAGTTCACCATTTCCTTCAGTTCATTGTACAGATGTGGAACTGAGGCAAACAGGATGAAGTGACTTGCCCAAGGTCACACAGATAGTTAATGTCTGAAGTCAGATTTGAACTCATGAAGATGATTCTTCCTGATTAGAGAGCCCTCAATATACCCACTTTGCCACCTAGCAACCCCCTCTATAATGTTACTAGGAGTAAAAACAAATGACTGAATAGCAGCATGATTGCATAAAAACCAACTTAGCCAAGTAGAAAGATGGGCAACTGGAAGTACTTCACTCATCTTGCTAAATGAGAGTGGTAAGCTGTATTGATAATATATTTTGCTTATTGTTAATGTAATTTTACTTCTTAGTGAGATCTTTCCCACCCATTAATAGGCCCATGTGACCTGCTTAAGTCACATGGAAGCCTGAGTCTTATGAGCCTAAGTCACATAGAACAGGAAGGGTAGAGCTGGAAGGGTAGAATAGGAAAAGACAGAACTAGAGCAGAACTGAGAAAAAATTTGGTTAGAGCCATCAAAACTGAGGGGGAGAGAGAAAATCAGGCAGCTGGCTAGTGTGAGGGAGATAGCTTATTTGTGATTTGTTTAAGGGAGCAGGTTTGTGGGAAATCTAGCAGGGGAAGGTTTGGGGATGGTGTTGTTCTCTGCATTGTTATTGTGTATAGATTTCTTTGTTCCTATGATGTATTTGGCTTTCTGGTGTCTGAATAAATGTTTTGGTTCTGTCTTCCATGTGGAGAGTCTGTTGTAGTTTGCGATTCAGAATTGCACCAGAAAATTCATGGCCATCGTAAGCACTGTGAATATCTCCTTGGTGCCACATAAGCTACATTCAAGGCAGGCTGGATAAGTACCCTGAGGGGTCACTGAGTGATTTTCCTTGCCTTAGGTATAAACACAAATAAAAATCATCCTCAAATGGGATGTCCTGAGGAGGGCCTTGGATGGAGATGCAGGAGGCCTAGGTTCCTGTTGTGGTTCTAACAAGAATTGGCTAAATGGCATTGGGCAAGTTTCTTCATCTATCTATGCATGCAAAACATTCTATAAACTATCACCAATTATCTACTAATATAAGAAATTATTAAAATGAAAAGTATAGACTAGAAAATTTCACAGAATAACACTATTGGAAGGGACATCCAAAGGTATATAACCCAAACTCTATCTGACCAGGAGTTAACTCTATAGGATCATCAACACTGATTGTCTAACTTTCACTTGAAAGCATCCAGTGCAAAGGAATGCACTTCTCATGATGCAGACAACAGGATGATCACCTACCTCATTCTGGACACTATGCCTCTCAAAGCAATTCCATTTAATTTGACAATCATTTATTAATCACTCAGTTAACTGGGCTTTCGGTCTATTTCATTTGGATTTTTTTAGTTCTAGGTGTCATCGGTAAGATCCTTAGACCCAGGAGCTTGAGCCATAGTGACTTTGGAACCATGATTTATATCCAATTGTTGCCACCAGCCCAATAGGGAAAACCTGAGAAGCTACATGCAAACTCAAGGGAATTTTGGACTTTGAATTTGGTGGGTAGGTGCTATATGTTCAGTTGTTTTTCACTCATGTCTGACTTTTTCTGAGCTCATTTGGGCTTTTTGGGGGAATATTTTGCCATTTACTTCCCCAGCTTATTTTATATATAAGGAAAATAAGGCAAGCAGGGTTAAGTGAGTTACCTAGTAAGTGTCTGAGATGAGATTTGAATTCTCAAATATATTTTGAGGAAAATGAGTCTTCCTGACTCATGCTGGGAATTGTATTCACTGTACCACCACGATTGTAGGACTTGATTTAAGTAGAGGAAAGCCACCTCCTCTATCAGTTGGTCACTCAGTCAGCAAGTATTTATTAAGTGCCTACTATCTATCAGGTAATATACTAAGTGCTAGGAATACAAAGAAAGGCAAAGCACAGTCTGCCCTCAAGGATCTCACAATCTAATGTTCTTATAACATGCAAACAAATATGTATGAACATCAATATAAAGGATAAATAGGAAATTATCAAGACAGGAAAGGCAGTAGAATTAAGAGGGACTGAGAAAGACTTCCTATAAAAGATAAGACACTTGAAGGAAGTCAGGGAAGTCAGAATGAGGAAATGAGATGGGAGAGCATTCCAGGCATGACTGACAGCCAGGGAAAATGCCCAATGTTGACAGATGGAATGTCTTGTTCAGGGAATAGCAGGAGCAGGAGTCGGGGCTGGGCAAGGACAGTGTCAATGGATCATAGTGTATGGAAGGGATGGGAGGGAGGAGGGTGTAATGTGTAAGTAGACTGGAAATGTATGGAGGGAAAAGTTAGGCTGTGAAGGACTGTGAATGTCAAAGAGGATTTTTGTGTTTGATCCTAGAGGTGACAGAGAGCCACTAGAATTTATTGATTGGGGGAGGACATAGTGCCTTATGAAAATCGCTCTGGTGACTGAATAGAGAATGGGTTGGAGTGGGGAGAGATATGTGGCAGACAGACCTATCAGTATGTTCATTATACAATAGTCTAGACATGAGGCAATGAGAACCTGTACCAGAATGACGGCAGTATCAGAGGACAGAAGGGAAATATTTGAGAGATGTAAAAAGTGAAAGTGACAGGCCTTGACAACAAATTAGATATGGAGGGTGAAAGATAGGCACCAAGGATGATATCTAAGTTGTACCTGGTGAACTTGGAGGATAGTGGTAACCTCAAAATTAATGGGAAAGAAGAGCATGTACAAATATTCTAATTATTCCTAGAGTTACACTACTATCAAAAAAATTAAAAAGGCAGCCAAGTATGATGGAGAGAAAGCCCTGAAAAACTGAGTTCAAATCCTTTGTCTTACACATTCTAGTCGTATAAACATGGGCAGATGTTCATGTTCTATTAGTGACCTAAACTTACGTATTTTTTTAAGCCTTTCCTATGTTTCAGGCACTGTGCTGGGTGCAGGGAATACAAAGAAAAAGAGGGAAAAAACTCCTCAGGGATCTAACACTTTAATGGAGGAAAACACATGAAAATAATGAGGTACATATTAAGTGTAACAGAGCAGGTAAAAGGTAATCTCAGAAAAGAAGACATTAAGGGAAGGAGTGTCTGCACCAGAAGTTCATCACAGCAAAGAAATCTCTGACAGCACAAACACACACATACAAAAAAAAAAAAAAAAAAACCCTAATATAAATAGATGGACGGATGCATATATATATATATATATATATATATATATATATACATTTCAATGGATCTGTGGTCTGAACATGGGTATTCTGTCCATTGATGTAGATTTCAATCCACTCAAGCCTCATCCTGTATAATTCTTGTCCATGTCATCCCATAAATCTTCCGTAAGAGTCCACCCACAGTTTGGAAAGTGCAGGGCAGTTTGGCATAATAGATAGAGAACTGTCTTCAGATTCATGAAGATTTGGGTTCAAGTCCTACTTCTGGAAACCAACTGGTTATATGACCTTGGGAAAGATATTTTTAACCTCTTCTTGCCTCCAGGCAATTCTCTAAGATTAAGCTGCAAAACAGTTGTCCATTCATTCAATAAACACTTATTAAGCACCTACTATGTGCCAGGTACCCTGCTAAGCATTAGGATACAAAAAGAGGCAAAAGATAGTCTTTGCCCTCAAGGAGCTTACAATCAAGTTGGGAAGACAGTATGCAAACAAATATGTACAAAACAAGCTAAATACAGGATATATAGGAAATGGTTAAAAGAGGGAAAGTACTGGAATTAAGAGGGGTTAGAGAAGGTTTCACATAGGAGGTAGAATTTTAGTTGGCATTTAACCCAGGGAAGTCAGTAGTCAGAGAGGAGGAAGGAGAGCATTTCAGACATGGGGAACAGCCAGAAAAAAAGCCCAGAGCCAGGAGATAGTGTCTCATTTGTGGATCAGGCAGGAGGCCAGTGTCATTTTATCAAAGAGTATGTGAGCAGGAGTAAGGCATAAGAAGACTGGAAAGGTAAAAGGGGGTTTAAGTTGTGAAGGGCTTTGAATGTCAAAGCATTTTGTATTTGCTCTAGGAGGCAATAGGAAATCATTGGAGTTTACTTAGCGGGGGTAGGGAGTGGTGATATGATTAGACCTGTGCTTTAGGAAAATCATTTTAGTGGCTGAATGAAGAATGGATCAGAATAAGGAAAGAGACTTGAGGAAGGCAGATCCACCAGCAGGCTATTGTAGTAATCAAGATGTGAGGTAATGAGGGCCTGCACTAGAGTGCTGGCAGTGTTAGAGGAGAGAAGGGGGCATATATTCAAGAGATGTTGCGAAGGTGAAGTTGACATTCCTTGGCAACAGATCGGCTATGTGGCAGCGGCGGGAGAGATGAGAGACAGTGAAGAAGTGTTGCCCTCTATGATAATGGGGAAATAGGGAGTTAGGGAGGAAGATAATGATAATGAATTCTGTTACAGATATTGAGTTTAAGATGTCTTCTTGACATTCAGTTTGAGATGCCAAAGAAGCAGAAGAAGATGCAATATTAGAGGTCAGGAGACAGATTTAGGCAGGAAAGGTAGATTTGAGAATCATCAGCATAAGGAGGTAAACTAAAGATAAGAATTAAATCCATGGGAGCTGATGAGATCACCAAGTGAAGTGGTATAAAGGAAGAATAGAAGAGAATAGAACAGAAAACCTGAGGGACATCTACAGTTAGGGAGTATGATCCGGAGAAGCGTCTGGCAAAGGGACAGAGGAGTGGTCAGCTAGGTAAGAAGAAAACCAGGAGAGAATGGTGTCCCAAAACCTAGAGAGGAGAGAATATTGAGGGAGAAAGGGTAATCAACAAAGTCAAAGGCTGCAGAGATGTTAAGATCATTAGTAACTTGGAGAGAGCAGTTTCATTGGAGTGATACATTTGCAAACCAGATGGTAAGAGGTGAAGAAGACAGTAAAAGGAGAGGAAGTCGGGGCCGCTATTGTAGATGGTCTTTAATGGTTTAGCTACAAAAGGGTAGGAGAGCAATAGGGCTATAACATGGATAAAAGGATCAAGTGAGGGTCTTTTTTCAGGATAGGGGAGACATGGTCATGTTTGTAGGTAGTAGGAAAGGAGCCAGTTGAGAAGAAATTAAAAATAAGTAAAAGAGTGGGGATGACAGAGGGAAAATCTGTTAGAGGAGACAGGATGGAATGGGATCACTTGAACAGGTAGAAGAGTTAACTTTAGAAAGGAGTAAAGCCACTTCATCATCTGAAAGAGGGGTGAAGGGGGAGAAAGTGGAAGTATATGTAAGGTGGATTTTGTTATTCTTTTTAAGATACTAGTTCCCATGGCCATAAACAATATTCTAGTTCCCAGGATCATAGATATTAGTTCCTAAGCTCACGACTTGTAAACAATCTCACCATGCTTGTGCAGTGATATGTACATATAGATATAAGGATAGACAATGTAAATATTTTAGTTTAAGTTGTAACCACCCATTGTGTCTGCGCTATGCTGAACCACCATGATATCAGTAGAATTAATGTAAACTTGTGAGGCTGTTGCTGGCAAGATGCCACCTTTGTGTGCTTCCCTATAAATCAAATGAGCATTGGTCAGTAAGTGGGGAATGCATAAGCTGTGCATGTCTCGATTGGCCCCCATCAAGACTTAAGGGATCCTGCATGAGTTGTGTTCCTACTTCTCATCTGCCCCTGTGAGAAGAGTAATTAGGGGATATTGTAGACTTTGGTTCTTCAATTATCAACACCCCTTTGAGAAGAATAAATTAAGCAAATGACCTCATGTCTTTCTGGCTGCCCAGATCAAGAGTGAACCTGCTAGAAGCTGGAGCTCCAAAGCTCCCTGTCTCCTGTCTGACACATGGCATAGTAGGTATATCTCAGGTTACAAGAAGACACCTGAGTGGCAGGAAATGAGGAAGAGGGGAGAAGTTCACAGCAAATGGGCTCAATTTTTTCTGTAAAATAGGCGGCAAGGTTCCCAGTTGAGAGAGTGGGAGGAGGGGAGCCGTTGTAAGATTGAAGAATAAAAGATTAGAATAACTACTGTGGAGTGAATTGATTAAGGAGATACATTAGGATTGCCTAAAGGCAGCGAGGGCTAGGTTGAGGCTAGGTAACATAAATTTGTAGTAGACCCAGTGAGAATGATTGTATGTTTTTCTCCACCTTTGTTCAGTAGCATATTTGTAGGTGTGAGTGATCCAAGGCTGAGGTTTGGCTGGGCATAATTGATGATATAATAAAGGTACTAGGGATTTAAGAGATGAGGCAGTATAGAGTTGAATTGATTTACCAAGTCGTCAGGATAGGGGAAAGAAGAGACAGTAGCTAGAGCAGTAAGAGGGGTTAGAAGAATTGAGAGAGGTCAAGGAAAGGAGGTCCCCTGTAAGGTGAATGTGAAGAGTAAGATTATGTACAGGAAGGTAGAAGGAGAGGTAAAAAGTCAATGGGATGGCTATGGTCAGATAAGGGAATTTCAGAATTCTTAAACATGGAGGTACATATTTATGGGTGATGGAGAGACGGAGAGTATGACCATCTCTGTGTGTGACAGAGGAGAGTAGGGTGAGGAACTGAGTGGTTAGGGTATTTGAGGGAGAATCACTCTGTATGTCAAAATCCTTTAGTGTGAGGACAAGAGTTGGTGAGGATAGAACTATTGTAAGAGAGGTCTCAGATTTATTGAGGAAAGAAGCGGAGGGACCTGCGAATCTGTAGATAATTACTACCAGGAGTTTGATTGGGTAGTAAATATGAATAGCATGAACCTCAAAGGAAGAGAAGTTACTGAGTAAATGAAGAAGGAGGAGAACCTGGAAGTGACAGTGGGAAACAAGGAATATTCTAACTCCTCAGTCTTGACCAGAGAGCTGAGGAGAATGAGGAAAAATGCAGCCAGTACTGGAAAGAGCATATAGGGAGACTGTGTCATAAGGGAAGAGCCAGGTAGAGGAAGTTTACTCACCAGGAGTTCCCTACACAATGAAACCAAAGATCTATAGTTCATTGTTCCCCACTCAAGGGAGAAGAAAAACGTTTGAAAGTAGATATTAAAAACATCATTTAGTTTAAAATTTTATTTTTCTCACAGGATGCAATCAAAGGCTCATTTATATGAGATACTGTTTAATATATTTCCTGAAGATAGGTTATATCTAACTGATACCATACACTGAAACAACAAATGTAGTCATAATTCTAGGAACAACTTACCATTATTCCTGAAGTGGAATGTAAGATCCATGAAGGCTGTGACCGCTTTTATTTTGGTTTTATGTCCTTACTGCCTAGTTACCAAGCTTTACACGTAGTGGGTGCTCAATAAGTGCCAGTGGGATTGGTTGGATACCAGAAAAAAAATAACTATGGAAGGAAAAAAAATGCCTTTTAAAAGCCTTTATTGTTTATTTTTACTAGAAGGTAATAGGACAGAAAAGAAGCAAGGTAGAAACAGGGAGAAGAGGGAGGGAGAGAAAATTTAAAACTCAAAATCTTTTGGAAGTGAATGTTGAAAACTAAAAATAAATAAGTTATTTTTAAAAGAATAGGAAAATGCTTCCAAAAGGAAAATAAAGAAGAAAATCCAAAGAGTTGATGAGAAGAATGATCTTTGTCAGAAATTTGGAGAAGGGAGGGATATGATACATAGGAGAGAGATAAAAAGGACCACTGGATATTTAAAACTTTGCAATAGTCATGAGGCATTTCAAGAAGGTGAGATCGATCCTTCTAAGGAAGAAGGAAGCAGCTTTTTGTTCTCCAAGGAGTGAAAATGTGGATCCATAGAGGATTCCAGGAGGCAGGTTACAGATTCATTGGATTTAGATCTGAAAGGGAACTTTGTGATGACTGAATATAACTTCGCCTAATTTCATCAGTGAGGAAACCGAGGCATAGAGGAGTTAAATGACTTACCCAAGGTGTCACAAGTAGTGTTAAAAATAGTGTTTGAATCCAAATCCTCTTTCTTCCATGCATCTTTGGATTCTGTACTAGTCAGAGGAAGTAGAGGTGAATAGTGGATGGGGAAAATCTGTTGAAGAGCATCAAGGCAGCTATTCGTTGACCTGATATATGTAATAGAAATGTCTACCTACTGAGTTTCTGGGACACATATCTAAGACTGGAAGGAAAGTCTTTCTAACTTGTCAAATCTGAAAACTATTACCCATTTCAAATGACAGAAGCAAATGATACAGATAGAAGGAAAACATTTGCTGGGGACTGTGAGGTCTCAGGCAAAAACCTAGAAAACCAGAATTGATATTTTCATCATTGCTATCCATCAAATATAGAGACTTTAAAAGAGAAAAAGAAAAAGAAGCAAGTCACAAGTAAATGACTACAAATTTCTGATTGTCAGTGAGAGGAGAGAACTAAAAAGAGAAGATTAAGTTGGAAATCAGGTTTTTCCCCCTAGAACTCTTGAACAAAAGATTTAACAAAGCCACCCCTCCCACCCCACCCCAAGAGTACATTTAAAGAGACTGAGGTAAACAGACTAGTCCAAAGCTGACTTAGATATTTTTGAAGATTCTCCTCATTCCACCTCCCTAGAGCAAAGATTTGTGCCCAGCAGGCTGAATCTGTGAGCTAAGAATGGTATTTACCTTTTTAAACAAAGTTTTATTGTATCTTTTTTAATGTAAAAACTATACTTAGATATCCCTATAAAAACAGGAGTGGGATGGATGATCTAACCAACTGAAAAATTTTCTTCCTTACCATCTGCTTAACAGACTGGGACAGTTAGGGAATGTCTACACATGTTCAAGTCTCTCCCAGTCATTTAGATGCTATGTCAACATGACCGTCCTAGAAGTAGCCTCTTCAGCCTCTTTGTGGAGGGACATTATCCCAGGCACTCTGCATGTATGGCAGACCCTAGTTGCGTAGATTATGGTGAGTTGAAGTCATACGTTTCTTCTGTCCCACAGCATCCAAACATGCTATGTACTGCTCTTGTTAGAACTTTCTAATAGGATTCAGTGTTTGAGGAAGTATATCTCCACTGTTTCCCAAATTGTGTCTACATCCCTCCATTTTCCCTCAGGGCTATTAGGTTGGGCTATTTCCACAATCAAAGAATCATAGCATCTCAAAGACTGAAGCAATCTCAGAAGCCCTTTTGTCAGAATTGTACCCAAATAGGAATCCCCTCAACAACATGCCTTGAAGAGTTCTAGTGAGGGAGAAACCACTACCTCCTCAGTGCAATTCATTCTACATTGGTATAGCTCTGACCATTAGGAAAATTTTTCCTTACAATAACTCTAATTTTGCCTGTTTATGAATTTCACCCATTTGCAGCCAAGCAGAAGAGATGTGGTGTTCTTTTTCCCCACACAACAGCTCTACAAATAAGGTTTCTTTTCTACTGTCTGGATTGTCCAGTTAGCTAGGGCCAATGCACAATGGTTCATTTTATCAACAGATCCTGAGTCATGTGTCACATTCTATCCTACCATTTATTCTAGCTTTCTCTTTGTTCTAATACATATATGCCTCCTCTTTCCCTTCCTCCCACTCTGCTGTCTATTTCTTCCTTTTGGAACATTAAATCAAATTAAATCAAATACTGTTTTTGGAAAAGGTATTATCAAGTTGATTCCCTTATACTCTATGTACTTTGAATGTGACTTCCCAAATCAAAATACCCTTTCCTGACTACCATTCCCTTATATGTGTTGTTTTCCTACCCTGGAATATAATCATCTCTACAGTGTAAAGTGCTTAATAAATGTTTTTCATTCTTTAATTTATATCATCTTCTTGTCAGGGCCATATTCCTCCTAATGCAGTCTCAGATCCCATTACCTTCCTTGCCTGTCAAATTAAACTGTTGATTTATACTGAGCTTGTGGGCCATTAAAAATCCCCGATTCTTTTCTGATGAGCTACTCCAACCACACCTTCCTCACCTTGCACTTATAAAGTTATTACTAGAGCCCAAGTCTTTACATTTAACCTTATTAAATCATTTCTTGTTTGACTCAATTCAACGGCCTAAGCTGTCAAGGGCTTTTGAATTCTAACTGTAATCCAATATTTTAGCTAACTCTTCTAGCTCCATATCAACTGTAAATGGCTGTATTAAAGTTTCTGAGAAAAAAAATGTAAGACAATTCAGAGCCAAGAATAGATATCTTAGGACCACCCCCTTGAGTCTTCCTTCCCAATTCAGCTTTTGATGTTATTTAGCCATATTTCAGTCAGATTTGACTCTTCATGATCCCATTTGAGGTTTTCTTAGCAAAGATAATGAAGTGGTTTTACCATTTCCTCCTCCAGTTTATTTTATAGATGAGGAAATTAAGGCAAGAAGGATTAAATGATTTATGTAGGATCACGTAGCTAGAAAGTATCTGAGGCCAGCTTTGAAATCTAGAAGATGTCTATTCACTGTGCCACCTAGCTGCCTGAATTCATCATACAGAACTGTCATTATTTAATCCCATATTTCTGTCATCCTGTGATAGAGAATACTATGGTACTATGATATGAGAATACTGTGATAGAGACTTTGTCAAGTACTTTGATGAAACCTAGGCTAAGTATCACTCCAGCATAACCCTGAGCTACCAATCTAGGGACTCTCTCAAACAAGGAAATAAGGTTAGTCTGACCTATTCTGTAGGTTCTTTGTGATCAATGTTTGCTTTTCAAGATGTTCAATAATTCTCTTTAATAATATAATGTAGAATGTGGGTAGGAATCAAAGTTAAGCTTGTTGTTCTATAATTTGCTGACTTTGCTCTCGACTTTCAAAAATTGGTTGAGCATTTGCATTTAAGTCCTGTAGCATTTCTTCTATTCTTGACTTTTTCAAATATCTTTGATAGTATTCAACAATCCTATGTGTCAATTCTTTTAATATCCTATGATACAGATCACCTAGAACTGGTGAATGGACTTCATCAAAGACACGCAGGTGTTCTTTTACTCTCTCTTTTTATCTTAGATTTCAACTTCATTAGCAACATTTAAAAATTTCTATCCCTCTTAGTCCATAGGTCATTATCTTTGGCAAAGAAAACAGAAGTAAACAAAATATTTTAAAATACATTTATTCCTTGCATACGAAGTGCCAGGACATTATGCTAGAGAATAACAACCATTTTGGGGTAGAGCACAGCTGCCTCTCTCCACAGAAACACCTACTATACATTTTCGCTGAAGACAATAAAGATAGGTAAAGGGCCGACAAACCTTATGTGCCTATGTGCCTACGTAGGAGGAATAGAAATGAGCCGAATTCAATCTCTGTGAGCCACTAGGTGGCACTCAAAGCTTTGAGTGCTGAGCTTGAGTCCCCTTTGTCCAGGGATGGGTAAGTCTCCCTCTGAGTCCCTCTTGAGTCCTTTTTGTACAAAGATGGACTTAGCTTGGCTAGATCCTTTAGCTCCCAACATGCTTTTAGTGTTTTATAAATTCCAGATTCTGACTCATCTAATCTAGGGTACAAATTATGGAAATCCCCAACAATTCATAATTTATCAAATTGTCTCATGCTTTCATTCCCATTAATAGTATTATCTCCTCAATTTCTTGTGACCCAGAAAGATTATATACACTCACTTTGTAGATAAAAGTACGTTTATTGACTGGAACCAAAAGCAAAAGATGCATTAAAACTTTTCAAGAGACTAAGCCAGTCACTCCTAGAAAAGACTGAAAACTCAACTTTCCCCTTCTTAGCCTGCAATGCTTGTATTCAGGCACACCTGAATGTTTTTGCTGGGGGAGCACTAACTTCCCAAAATCAAATTCTCAAGCAAGAATAGAAGGAATCATTTTGCTATAATCCAATCCTGACTGACCAACCAATCAGGTGAAAGCCTTTTTACTACATTTGCTTTGTCAGAAGCAAATTGGTAGAAGTTCAAAGGTCTTTTCCCAGGAATCTCTCTCCAGTATTTTTCTCTGATGTCTCCTGCCTCCCCACTGTCTAGCTGCTAGGCCCAGAGTAGGGAACAAATCCTAACTTGCTCCATAGTGGAAGTTTATTATCCCATTTGTATTTCAAGTATCTCCGACATGTTTTTCCCAGAAAGTAGACGGCACTCTTTTAAAAATGTTATCACCTTAGTATAGAAATGGTGATTTTTAGTCTACTGCTTTATGTTAAAATGGCTTAGACAGTTCAAATCCTGGTTCTGCAGTTCCCATTCTTTTTTGGCACCTAAAAGATCCAGGAAATTGCTGTGACGAAAACCCTAATTTTTTCCAATACAGGTTACACTGAAAGGAAAGAAACCTGTGGTCCCCATCTGCTATATTCAGAATATCTTCTTTCTAAACTGATAATAGCTATAGATATTTACCTTTTGTATTGCCAGAGCTCTACTAAATAATTACAGATCAAATATACTTTTAAAAGTCAAGGAAAACAGATACTGACCTTTCTTGGCAGGATAAACTAGCTGTTACAGAGTAGCCTGGTATTTTTGCAAGAAATCAGGTTTGAATAGCCTTTGTGATACAGAAATACATCCTTTTGATGTAAAAGGAAGGAAGGCCCTTTCCTATAGAACTATTATAATAGAAGATAGGGCTTTCCCATGTTTCATTACCACTATCTCAAGTAAGATAATGCTGTAATTCTGGTGGGATTTCAACATGGGATAATGTTCACTGTTAATTTATATTAATGAGTTTCACCAGCTAAGAGTTAAAATGGGAGGAAGCTGGGCTGATGGCATTCTTTCAGAAGGGCCTAAGTAATGATTTAAAGGACTGCTTACTAGGGCATGCTGAAGATCTTGCAGCTTTGGATGCCATGATTGTACAACCGAATGACCTTCCTAAGAATGAGAAAAAGGGACCAGGATCAGAGCCAGAAAAATTTAGCTGAGTGACTAGAGCAGCAGCAGCAGGATCTTAAAACTCATTCAGACTGAGCAGAGCTGGAGACAGTGGGACCTTTAAGAATTACTAGTAATGACACCTCTGTGTCTGATGTCCTGATGTTCTATCCTTGATGATATAGCCTGCACCAAGCGGGTTGCTGCTATGTGAGTGGAGGGAAGGGGATGTACAGGAAAGATGTCGTGAAGGTAAAAACAAGATGTAACAATAAATTGGACATTGAGTGAGTGTGAGAGAACAGTTCAGGATCACACTGAAGTTGTGAGTCTGGGTTATTGGGTAGTGGTACCCTTGACATTATCTTGGTTGTTGATTGTGTTATTGCTGTTACTATGACAATTAACATCACTATTAACACTATCACCACCAACTCCCACCAACACTAACATCTATCCTGACAGTGCTACTGGTTCTAGGCTAGGAAATAAAGCGGAGGATCTCTGTGAAAGTATGAAATCATCAAACTTAGGAAGAAGTTAGCCAAAAGCACAGATTCCCAAGGTACACCTGCCATATCGGGCTCACTTTCAGCACTTCCAATGTGACCGCAAGGTCCAGTGATATAGCCACAAAAGGAAAAAAAAGCTAACTACTGGGGTCAAACAGGGACTTTTCCTTTAAACAACTCTATATAGGTAGTGGTATGAGACTGACATCTCAAACTCAATATGTCTAAAATAAAGCTCATTATTCCCTCCCCTGTTCCCACCAAAGAAACCATTTATCTCTTCCCAACTTTTCTATTGCTATTGAAGGTATTACCATTCTCCTAATCATCTGTGCTCAAAATCTCAGTGTCCTCCCTGATCTCTCTCTCTCATTCACCCCACATACCTAATCTATTACCAGGTCTTGTTTTTACCATTACAACATTTCTTCTATACATCCCTTTCTCTCTACCTCTTGAGCGCCATAGAACTTCCACCCTGGTATACACCATCATGTCCTCTTGCCTTGACTGCTGTAAAAGCTTTTTCATTGATCTCCCTACTTCAAGCCTTTCCTCACTTCAATCCATCCTCCACTCAGCTCCCTATGTGATTTTCCTAAAGTATATGTCATTATGTTACCCTATACTCACTCCAGAGGCTCCCTGTTAACTCCAAGATCAAGCATAAAATGCTCTGTCATTTAAAATCCTTCACAACCTGACCCATTTCTGCTTTTCCAGTCTTATACTTTACCCCCTATAACACATGTGATGATATAGCTACATGGGCTGCTTGTGGTTCTCTCTATATAATACTGTAACCCCTTACTCTCCAGGCCTTTGTGCTGGCCGTGTCCCCCATCCCTGGAATGTTCTCTTTCCTCACTGCCACATCTTCCCTCAAGTCTTATCTCAAAAGCCACTTTCTGTAAGGGGTGCTTCCTACAGCTCTCTTTGGGACTACCTTCCATTTACAATGCATACATCTTATACGTTAATAGTTACTGGCAGATTGCCTTCCCCATTAGTGTGTCAGCCCCTTAAGTGCAGGGATGATGTTTTTGGCCATTGTTGTATCCAAAGTGCTTACCACTGTACCCATTACAGAGTAAGTAATTGATCGATGCTTGTTGACTGTCATGTGGTTTGTCCTTCATTTTCAAAGATAGCATCTTGATTTGTGCATGAATTGGATTTCAGTGAGGCAGAGTTGTACAAAGTTTCAGCCTCTCTCTTCCAGAGTCATCTGAGTTCAATGATAAGATAAAAGTCAACATGACTGGCAATGGCCCAGGATACAATGTAGGCATCTTCCATGTTTGACCAAGTTCTAAGCACTTGCTTCAGTCACCTTCATGGTCATTAGAACAAATTATTTTTATATACCCATGCTGCCCAGGAAAGTCTTCACAAGTCTCTACCTACTTAATTAACTGACAGGTTTGAGGCTTGTAAGTTACCCTCAGCCTGTAAGTTACCTTGAGATGCCAATCTCAGATGGTTTAGCCCACTTGCTATAGCTTCTTGGAGTCACAGGTAAGATTTGAGTGCTGATAGACACCAAAAGTGGATATGCAGCCCTGAAAAGAGCTTGGCAAACCCTCACATCAGAGGTGTTAGTCCTCCTTAAATACCCCATACATCCATGTTGAATGATATAGAGCTAAGAGAGATTACAATAGATGAAAATTGGGTTCCAAAATTATCTTGACAGGCTGAAATAAGGTCAGCTTAAAAAAAATTAAGTGAACAAGTACAGACTCAGGGAAGCGTGGCTAGACAAGAGATGTAAAAAATATGCGTTTTGGCACAATATGAATTAACCAAGTATATGCTAGTCTAAAATGCTAATGCAAACTTCAACTGTGAGTGATCATGTCCAGAGAAGTTGTACTCTGTCCTTCATCACATGCTTCCTGTACTCTGCTTGTCTGTTGTATATGTTATATGCCTCCTTCCACCCTCCAATTTTAGCTGTTTGAGAACAGAGGCTAAGATATTTTTATTGTTGCATACCCAGCACCTAGCATGGTGCTTTACTATAATATGCACTTATTATCTCTATGTTGGTTATCATAATATTGTTCTATAATTATTTCAAGTGAGTTCATTTTACCCCCAAAGATTGACTGTAAATTCCCTAAGGGTAGAAATTTTATCAGTTAGAACTTTCCCTAGGTAGAATGAACTGTCTTTGACAGATAGTAAGTTCCCTATCGCTGAAGGTATTCAGGGAGAGGCTGTATGACACAATATGTCAGTGATGCTGTAATAAGGTATCTGATTCATGCAGTGTTTGGACTAGATGACTTCTGAGGTCAACCAATGAGTAAGCATTTATTAAGCAAAAGTCAGGAATTGTACTATGCACTGAGGATCGAAAGACCTTAAGTGAAACAGTTCTTGTTCTCAAGGAGATTATATTCCAACAGCACATATATGTATATTTTATTCCAAATCCTTGATTTTGAAATTGTCTGAAAGTAAACCATATCAAAACTGATTTCTGACTTATCAAAACTTGGAAATTCTAATACCTAAAACATAACAAACACTGAGTAAATGCTTCTTTGGGTTTAATTTGTTGAATTTAATCAGTTATGACATTTATCTCCTTTTTTTTTAAACCACTCTTTCTTTGTGCTATATTTGTATCCTGAGTCATTACATGATTCCTTCTGTTCAAGTTTCAGCATTCCACTGAACCTTACTTTTATGACACCTTTAAAAAGTCTCAAATACTTCACTGTGGTTTTAGCAAGTTAATTTGAAGCATAGTTGCTTCAAATGGGGAGTTGCTTCTGCCAAATTACACTTTCAATTAGCACTGTGTGCTGCTTTCCCTCCCCGCTTTTCAGCTTTTTAACAGTGCTCCATGGGCAAGAGCTTGTATGGTTCAGACACATCTTTTATTTTTAAGATTTGCACGAATTGACCTTTATTGCTACTCTTACAGTGCTCCCCATCTTTTCATTTCCAAATGCCAAGCATCTGAGATGAGTGGCTACAATTAATACATCAGATGTTAGCACCAATGTTATTTAGGAGGCAATGAATTTTTTAAAATGTTTTATAGATGTGTTTTCTCTTTTCAGTGGAGATGTTTACCATTACCCTCTCCAGATTGAACTTTCCGTTGTGACAAAGAAAAGTAATTAAGCAAAAACATATAATACAGAAACCTTGTCTGATAAAGTGTTTCACGTTCAATCCTTCTGTCTGCTGAGGAGGAGGTAGATTTCACTTCTTTTCTCCAAGACCTACACTGACTTTTCCATTATTCTGAGTTCAACTTCCTTTTAACAGTCTTTTCATTTACATCATTGGGATAATGTAGTCTTATAAGGTGATGGATATGTGTTCATCCTTCTTTGCCAAAGAAGACCATGCCATGAGAGAAATAATGACATGACTTGCACTTGACTTTGTTTTGAATGAGAAAGGGCTGTGCAGGCCACCAGCCTCACTTCTCCTCCAGAGCCATCTGAATCCAGTGACCACATATTCATCAGGATGACTGGAAATGACTCAGGGTGAGGCAATTGGGGTTAAGTGACTTGCCCAATGTCACACAGCTAGTGAGTATCAAGTGTCTGAGGTGAAATTTGAACTCAGGTCCTCCTGACTTCTGCAGTGGTGCTCTATCCACTGCACCACCTGGCTGCCCCCAACGTGATGGATAGGTTTTAAGCAAAGTTGGTAGCTTGTTGTATGCTGATAAGTAGGTAAACAGGATTGTCAATCACTCTTATTCTCCTTCCCCTGTTGTATGGGTGTGCTAGAGCTGGAGAGCCCTAGGGCATTTGCACCTAGGCAAGTTCCAAATTAAAGCCTGATTTATTTGTTTTATTTGCCTTGTTGATTGTCTAGACTTATGAAAGTGATGCAGAAAAAATTAAAAGTGCATCCTGCATACAGTTTTTTGTTTGATTTGTTTTGTTTCATTTTTCCTGGAGAACCAGTTATCACCATATCACTGGACTTTTGTGAGTCAGATTATTCCTCCTGTTAGGATAAGACTTTCTAGCAACTCCCTCAGTCCATTCCTCCAGAGAGTTATTTTGTTTTGTTTTTTTAAAATAAACTGTGGCAGATGCTTGCCTCGATGCCAAACCCACCAGATAGTTGACCAGACATTGTAGCTGACTCATTCCCTCAGAGAAACCCTGGCGAATATGCTCTCTGCCCAAGGAAGTTGTAAGAAGAAATCAGTAACTCTTTAACTCCAGTGCCTGAGTCAGAAACTTTGCCCTAGAAAATACAGAAGTTTATATCTATCTTACCTAGCCATTTTTCTTGTAGACCCCTCAATGTGGCATTCAAACAACAGAGCATAGTTTATCGATATAGTTCATCAGCAACTTTATCACATTTGCCACATTAAAAAAAACAAAGTAAACGTTTAGACAATAAAGGAAATACATTCTTTAAGAAACAGGACTAAGTCTCCCAAGCCCCTAGAAAAACATTAGGCTCAGAAATATATATTTGTCCTCTCTGCAGAGTGGAAAGAAAAAAGGGAAATGAAAATCCTACACAAATCCCATCTCCCCTTCCTCCTCTTCTTCTACACAGAAGTCCAAAGGGTATAAGTTTATGAATCATATTCATTTCCCTATTCTCAAGTTGGGGCAAAAATGCTGAGGATGAGGGACTGTCAAGAAGGAGAAGGAGAATGGGAAATTTCTGCCTGAACTACCAGGCCGTCATTCCTAGCAACCTGATCTCCTAAGAGAAGTCTGCAGAAGGAGTGGTCAAGACAGTGCCTTGTTAATAGAAGCATATATAAACAACTATCTACCATCTTACCTACCAAATACCGTAACTTATTAAAAGAGAGGCTTGAAGGAGAAAGTAGTTTGAGAATACCATCTATACACTCTATTGTGCTGTGTTTTATATTGTGGGTCCTTGGCTCTAATGTCAGCTCTGTCATAATTGGCAACCAGCACCTTCTAGCTCTTTTAATAGAGGTAGTATAGTAGAATAATCCCTCCCTCCATCACCTTAGAGCTTATCAGTTATATAGGTAGACCCCAAGGGGATATAATGAGGGTGTATCTGTGGTGGAAGAGTTGAACCCTCCCTCCCCACCCTTTGGTTGGGACTATAGTTCCTGATGAGTCATCTGGAAGGGATTGAGAGAGGGAGTATTCAATACATCAGTGGGTTTGGATCCTTTTAAATGCATAAATATCTTCTCTTGGTAGAGCTTACTATATGTTGGAGATGAATTGAGGAAGAGGATGTTGGAGCTTGACTGGAAAATATGGGGACCTGACATGATTGCAATGAGTAGGCGGGGCTTCTGCCAGGTGGTCTAGAATGTTTGCTCTTAATCTTTTTTCCTTCACAGTCAGCTCTGAGGCAACAGCAGTAAGACTGGCTCTAGACTCGCTTTCCTCATCTGGGAAAGGACGCAGTCCATTTCCTTTATGGGCAAATAGAAGGCTGGCTGTTGTCCTTCATTCTCAAAGAGGACCAAAATGACATCAGCATCATAAAGTGAAGTTTCAGTGTGTCTGACTGTGGCTGATCAGACCAATATGAGCTGGGAATGCTCTACCACAGACAGTCTAGTGGAAAAGTGATAAGAAGTCTATCATTAACTTTTTCCTTCCCCTTATTTTCTTCCTCCCCTCCCTCTTCCCCCAAAAAAGGAATTGAGAAGTCTAAAGTTGTGTGACCCAATATTCAGGAAGACTAAGGGGCTGAAGGATATCAATTATAATACATTATAATGCTCTTGCAGCAGTTTTACAAACATTATATCAACGTGTACCATTTTGGCATTATTTTTAAAGATATTTTCATAAAAAGTCATTTTGGTAGGTTTGTATATTGTTGAGTTGATAACATCTGTTGCAAGTCTGCCTGTTTAATTGTTAGATTATTTGCATATTCATTACAGATTTGAGGTTGAGAATCCTTGTTAATGTTTTCTTTTTCTTGAGCAAAGTTGTACGTTTGTTTGTGGTGTTCAGCTGCCCCAGGTACTCTATATCCCAGGTCCTAAAGTTCTTGAGAGATGTCTCCCAACAGAATAGGAGCAAAACAACCTTATTAATATCTAATCTAACACATGTAATAATGAAAAAAGCCCAGAACTGGAAATTCAAAGGATTAAAATTTAGTACTGGCTTTGCTACTTCCTATATGCATGACCTCAGCCAAGTCACTTTGACTTTGACTTTCATCTTTAAAATAAAGGAGGAAGAGCAGTTCCAGATCTCTAAGATTCCTTGTGGTCAGCTTCTACTTCTGACACATACTATTTGTATGACCTTGGACAAGTCACTTAACATCCCTCAGGCTCAATTTTCTCATTTTAAAAATATTTCCCATGACATATCTCATATTTGCCCTCTCTGCTCCTCTGACACTGCTACCTCTCTGGTTTAGGCCCTCATCACCTCACATTTGGACTATTGCAATAGTTTTCTGGTGGGTCTGTCTGCTCCAAGTCTCTCCCCTACTCCAATCCATCTTCTGTTCAACTGTCAAAGTGATTTTCCTCAAGTCCAGGTCTGACAATGTCACTCTTCTTTCTCATTAAATTTCAATGACTCCATATAACCTTCAGGATCAAATATAAAGATATAAAGTACTCTGGAGTTTAAAGCTCTTAATAACTCACTTCTCCCTCTCCTCAATCCACTAGGTGTAGAGGTGTTGGGCAGGCTTTTTCTCCATTTCTTCTCTTTCCTACTATTGGCAGTAGGGGCAAATAGAATGTTCTTTATCTCACCTCCAAATGTTGAGGGTTAGGGGTGCTGGGATCACAAAATCATGACATGTAGGTTCTGCCCAAATTTGACCCAAGTCTTCTTTCAGGCAAAGAAAAACAAAGTTTATAAAAGATCCACCATATTGGCAAGACTAAGGAATCTCAGCACTGACTAGATTCTTAAGGAACCTGAACATTTGTAACGCTAATGTAAGCCGGCTAGATTGAATCTGAGCACTTTCATGGAAACAAGATGGACCTTATATACAGAAAGACTGGGAGGAATCTAGGGTTGGCTAAGTACTCTGGAGTAATTGGAGAAAAGGTCTAAGGAGGTTCTTGATGGGAGTGGCCAGTAGACTGGAGTGATTAGAGGTTCCAGGCCAGGAACCAAGAGAATAGGATTTTGATAGGATCAAGGATGGATAGTAGCTGGAGGCAATACAAAGGTAACAGACACAGAAGGCCTGGAATAGGTTAAGAGTTACTGAAAAAAAGGGCATAGTGATAATGAAAAGCCAGTTGAGAGGATTATAGCCTCAGGCTAATACCACATTATGTGGGAAGATTCAAGGGGGTTTCCAGAACCTGTACCCCTCAAAAAAGTTTGCTTCACTCTGTAGAGCTACTAGAAAGGAATAAAACTGAATCCTAAGTAGGTCTTCTATGAGTTGTGACCTGTGGGATCAATCACAGTAATCTCATTACTTTTTAAATACGCTTTCCATTTATGCTTCAGAAATCACTCAAGGTAATTTCATGTTTACCTGCACATTTTCTGGCCAAAAATCTCATTAAGAAAACAAGGCCAGATAGCCATTCCATTTCAGAGCAAAATTAAGATTGTTTCTCTGAGAGTTTGTGATAAATTTTCTCCCTTGATCCTTTACCACTCAAACAAAGCTCTTTTCCATAGGGTCACAGAAACATAGAATCTCATCTTTGACCATGGACCCTAGAGAATATCTAATTCAATCCATATTTGAGCAGAAATTTCCTGTACAACCTCCCTGACAAGTCAACATCCAACTTCCACTTAAAAACCACTTGAAGGAATTCATAGCCTCTCCTTGGGCAGGCAAGGCAGCTTAGCTGATGTAGAAATGGGCACCCCGAAGTAAGTCAGTAGATAAAACATGTATCAACTGATTGAAACTCTTACAACCACTTTAACTACTACTACCTCCTCTCAAATCCTGATGGAGGTAGCCCAGGATCCTGAAACCAAAAACTCTAGAAATGAGAGTTCCCTGAGATCACTATACTACTTTTTAGTCTAACCCTCAGAGCCATCAACAAAGGAAGGAGTCCTTCCTTGTTAACACTGATACTAACCACTGACCAGATGCTCCTGAAGGGTAAAAGAACCCTGGAAATGACAATATTTCCCAGATTACCAGCACTCCTTCTTCTCTATCTAGCGTCTACAGCTGTTTTCAAAGCTCCAGCCTTCTCAGAAACTACTGGGACTAAAGAAGACCCAGAAAAAGTTGTCAAGACTGAAGTCCTTGGCAGTCACATAACTCAACAGTAGAGCCAGATGTGATATTTTCAGAGGAAAGTTATTTAAGAAAAGCATTCCCATCTGCTTTATCACCTCAAGCACAGGACCCCAGAGCCTTTCTATCTGACATGCTGCTGAAACTTTTTGTTTCCTCCATTAGAATATGAATTACTTGAGAACAGGGCTTTCTTGATTTTTTATTTGCACATAATTAGTGCTTTTTCATTCATTCATTCATCTATTCATTCCTAGTTGACTGATTATTCTCCTCTTCCCTGAGGAGGGGGAGGTGGGTCATAATTGTTTATTTTTAGCCAACTAGAATTTCAAGTGTTTTCTCCCCCTTTCTAACTTTTATGAGAAGCTCCAGATATTTCATAAAGTGCTAGGTACTGTAAGATAATTGTAGCTTCTTCCAGGGTCATTCTTCAGATAAGTGTTAGCACCAAAACTGGATAGGCCAAGATGACAACTGCCTCCTAAGGGTGTGTGGTGTGTGTGTGTGTGTCTGTGTGTTATCCTTAGGCTAATTATGAGAAGTTGCCCAATGCAGACTTCTCATCCAGATAATAACCACCCATGCCTGAGGCCACAGACAATATGTTGAATGGGTGACAAGGCCAAGCTATTCAAAAAGATCAATCATGAATTCAGAAAGATTTTTCATGAATTCAGCAACATGTATTCCAGCCAATTAATGCTTCCAAATTTTCAAGGACAGATCATAAAATGAGACTTTGCTAATAAGTGATGTCAGAACTAGAGCTCTCTTTTATATGTAAGAGGTCCCTTTCAGATGTGGACAGTTTGATAGAAAGGGATAGAAAAAGAGACTTTTGCTTAGAAAAAAAAAAATCTGAAAAAAATCCCCATAGAGAAGAGGCACTTACTCAGGGCAAAGATGACCTAAGTGTGCTGTTTCACAATCTCTAATTATCATAGGACTGAAGATGGTGCTTGGAAAGTTATAGATGGGAAACCCTGATTCCAAGAACTGTTTTATGACTATAGGACAAAAGTATTTCACCTAATTATGGTACAAATGACAAATGTGGATTTTATTTTTATCACCATGAGATACTACTTTAAACTAGTATGTTAGAGCTAAACTGAGCTGATCTTCGGACTCATAAAAGATCTGAAAGCTGAAATCTGCAGACACTAGGGCTAGGAAGGGACCTCAGAACTTTCACTGTCATCTACTGCTTGGAAGAGGAAAATGGAAGAAGAAAGGCTTTTCTGTTTAGGAAAGCAGGCTTAAGAAAAATAAGTCTTGTCTTGGCCTTTCTCTTCAATGCCACATACTTCCTGAGAGGCAGAAAACCCTTAGAGCCCATCCATTGGAGCTGACCTGGAGAAACTCATAGACCCCAATCTTAGGGTTTCCATTTTTGCTGAAAGGATTTAACAGAACTTCAGCATTTCAGAAGAGAAGTGACCAAGGTCAGCTAGTAAAGAAGTACCCCTAACCATTAGTAAATTACTGTGTAGCCTATTCCTGAGAGAGACAAAAGATAAAAACTCTTCAGTCTGAAGACATGAATTTCTTCATGTACATGCATTCGCTATCCATGAGTTTCTCTGCTATGATTTTATAAGTTTATGCCTGATCTCCCACCATGGATATTGTGTGTATCAGTGGGACAGTGTGTCTGTTTTATGGATGCATTTTTATATCATTTTTCTTGCTTTGCCTTCTATTTGGTAATTTTTTAAATTAAACATTAATGGAGGGGCAGTGAATAGAGCAATGGCCCTGGAGTCAGGAGGACTTGAGTTCAAATCCAACCTCAGACCCTTGGCACTAGCTATGTGACCCTGGGCAAGTCACTTAACTCTGATTGCCTGGCCCCCCAAAAAAGAGTTAATAGAATTCTGATGGTTAGGAAGCACATTGGTGGGGGCTGAGCAACTATACTCTGTCCCCTCCAACTCCTACAACATATACACCAGGAAGACCCTTAGTAGATTGAGAGCATGAGTCATAGCAGTATAATAATCTCCTATTTGGTACACTGTGTATTTCAGGTTATTAAGAAATGCTTGTGGATTAAATGAATTAACAACAGCCAAGGCACAAAACAGAGAGACAGAATGTTGTATGGTGATGGGGATCGCCATCATAAAGTAAAAGTAGCATAGGTAACAAATGGAAGAGGAATTCTATAGTGAAGACTTCAGATAATCTTTTTTTTTTTTTTTTTGGCAAATGATATTGCACCAATTACATGGAGACCCGGAAGATCATAGGGCCCCCTCAGTGAGACGTTTATTCAAGAGAGTATCTCCCACCTGCCAGCATGCAGGTTGGGATGAATAAAACAAAGCAGAGTTAAGAAAGGGAAAGATGGTAGAGTTCTATTTTAAGAATATAAGCAAACATTAATCAGACTCCAACTGCACTCTATTGAAGCATACCAGCGTGTAAGCAGACTACTGTTAAAGATTCATTTCTGCCTGCTCTATCCAGATTTGGGAGCTGAGGAGATAGGAAGACTCATTATAAGCCCAAGAGGAATATTAGAAGCAGTCACCTTTTCTATCATCTTAGGACCAGATAGCTATGCGATATCCTTTAATAAACCCTATTTAAAACACCTAAGTCATGTTTTGGTTCTGCTTCCACTTGTCAGTGGTGTGCTAGTAACACTTAACACATAATCAACTACTTAGAGACTACTTGCTACTAAATTTTGGTGAAAGAGTAGGAGTGATGATTACCCTAGTCTAAGGAATTATTCCCTTGTACCCTTAGAAAGTCAGTTATTGTTATTTTTAGTTTCTGTTCCCCTTATTATCACCTTCCTCTACATGTATTCTAGCTTAGAAATGTATTTGAAAATTATTTTGTACAGAGAATCACATCTTTATGGTTACACAATTGCCTACAATATACAATAACATAAAATTACCACTATGTTCACCATTTGTTATTTTTTAAAAAGCATTTGACTAAGGACAACTAAGCATAGCCTTAAATTCTCTTTTCTAGCAAGGTATCTTTCACATGCATATTGAGATCATAAAAAATTCATTTATAAATGCAACCGCAACATGTAAAAAAAAAGATTATCTGAAGTCTTCACTATAGAATTTCCCTTCCATTTGTTATACTTCTTTTACTTTATGATAGCAATATCATACTATATGATAGTGATAACTATGTTCAATTACTCTCTATTATTATTCGTTGGTAGAATGTAAGCTCATTGAGGGCAGGAACTGTTTCATTTTTGTCTCTGTATTCCTTGTGCCTAAAAGGATAGAAGGAAACAAGCATTCATTAAGTGCTTACTAAATACTTTACAAACATCATCTCATTTGTATCGTGTAACACCCTTTGTAATATAGATATCATTGTTATGCTTGTTTCATAGTTGAGAAAATTGAGGTGGATGGAAGCTTAGTCAATGGTTCAACATCACTGTATCACCAAGGCAACATTCACAGCACTGATGGTGATTAAGAAGATGCCTGCATAGTTCTGAATCACAAAGTACAACAGACTCTACATATAAAAGGCAGAACAAAAACATTTCAGATGCCAGGAAGCCAAATCCCAACATCAGAAAGCCAAATGCATCATAGTAACCAAAAAGTCAATACATGTCAGCACTGCAGGGGACAAAGTCATTCCCAAGCCTTCCCTCTCCTTTCCTTATTTCCCTCCCATCACCCTGCCACCCCTGCCACAAACAAACACTCACAAGTTCTATTCCACCCTTCCTGTTATACACATTCAGCAAGATCCTCCCACCACATATGACTTGGACTTCCATGTGATTAAGTTACTCTGAATGAATGGGAAAGATCTTCCCATTTCAATTATCGTTATAGTCACACAGCTAGTAAGTATCTGAGGTACATATAACCTTATTAAAGTTAAGAAATGCTTGTTGAATAAATGAATTGGCATCCAACAAGGCACAAAATAGGAGACAGAATGATATACAGTGATGTTAATCATGGAAGAAAATTTTTGCTTTGGTAGTGAGGACTTCCAAATACATTTTCCCCCTTTTTGCAAATGACATTGGGCTGATTACCTCAAGGCTCAGAAGATCACAGGAACTTCTCAATAAGACCCAAGTTTACACAAGAGAGATCACTTTGCTTCAGAGAAACCTGGGAAGACTTATATGAACTAAGAGATGGAGACAGAGACAGACACAGAGAAGCTTAACTATTTATACTGGGAAAACTAAAAGAATAAAAATGCCTGTTGTTCAAACTATGACAGGCCAGGCTATATGTCCAGTCCACTGAATTTTCAGTTTATATAGCTAGAGCAGGAACTGATGATGTACAGTGACTCTGGCCTAGAATTGAAGAAGAGGAAAAATAGACTTGGTTTAATTAAGGACATTGAGGAATATTTTTTAATAATCTGAAGTTGCTTTTTGATATCAAAAAGAAAAAAAGCCATAATAATACCTAGAATTTATATAGTAACTCATGGTTTGAAAAGTGCTTTTCAGATACTATCTCATTTGGTCCTTACAATAACCCTATGAGACAGATGCTATTATCATCTCCATTTTATAGGTGAAGAAACTAAGTGTGAGAAAGGTGAAGTAACTTGCCCAAGATCACTCAGCTAAAAAGCATCTGAGGGGGAATTTGAACTCCTGATTCCAAGTCAAGGTCTCTTACCCACCTAGCTGACATCAATTAAATTGACAGGCATTTCTAAGTACCTATTATGCACTTGGTGCTGCAGATAGAAAAAATAAAAATGAAAAAATGTTTTAACATCAGTGGTTCCTTCAGTGAGTGATGCTATATGGTTGTGAATCTTTGAACACTACAATCTCCAAAGAATCAAATTTTCCAGTGACTCAAGATACAATGGAGGGTATTAAGTAGAACTCTGAGTATTTCCAAGAAGTGATACAAAGATATCATCCAGGGAGTATATGACAACAAAAAGAGATAGACTGGTCACAAAGTGAGTCATAGGTAACCACAACATGTAAAAATTTCTAGAAGTCCTTTAGCATGCTGAAAAGATCTTCCATGGAGGATCTGTGGAACAGCCCACGCAAAAATCACACAGAATGCAAAGATATGAAGGATTGAAACATGAGTGAAAGAATGTGCGTATACTCACAACTGAATTCTAATTCGTCTTTCTCAACTAAATTCTTACTTCATCATGATCTAAAGGCCCATCCCTCTACATGTGGTCATTAATTCCATGTCCTTCAATCTCATCCAGCAGATTTTCCCCTCAGAAGTGAATTCAAAAACCATCTCAGACATTTAACTAACTGTATGAGTCTGGGCATGTTATTTTAACCTCTGCTTGCCTCAGTAATAAAATCATGTCTTTAATTAATGAAGGATTTAAATTTTATCTTATTAGATGAGGTCCAACATTTTACTCTGTTGAGATATTTTGGAATCCTTGTAGCTATCTACCTAGGCCTATGTCATCTACAAATTTAATCTATACTATGCCATGAATGAAATGTTTTCTTTCAACTCATTGAGAAAAAAAAAAATTGAACAAAGGACTACAGACAGATAAATCCATGGGGCACTTTAATAGAGACATTCTTCCAGATTGGCCTTAATACACTAAGCCTTGGATCCAGGCTCTTTCTAAGAAATAGAAGATATGGTCCTTAGCCTGAAAGAGGCTATAATTTTGTATCCCTGGAAAATTGGAAGGGAGATGATAATGCCCTTCCAAAACGCTTCTTATCACTTCCTTTAACATGTTGTTCAGAGACTGAATATACTGATAGCTTGAACAGAATAGCATTTGATTCTTTCAACTTGTGCTTTTCATTTGCTCAGCAACTTGTGTTCCTTTTTTATGTGCTTCCGCTCAGCTAAGAGCTTGCTAGTAAAAGAATCCTATTTGGAAGATTTTATATGTGTTTATGTAATCATTTGTGTGTGTGCTTGTGTTTGTGTGTATGCTTGTATGTGTGTGCTTGAGTGTGTTTTTACAGGAAAAGAAAAAAAAAACAGCACCATTACACCAAATTTAAATGTTAATGTTAGTTAGTATTTTAGTAAATAACCATGATAGATAATGACTCTTCTCTAATTGTTTAAAATGATAGTGTTTCTAAAGAATCCTTTCCAGCTGTTTTGTCTGTTTTAATCAAGAACTCTTAACCTTGTTATTTCACTGCTTTGTTCACTATCCATTTGCCTTTATCTCCACAAAGCACAGATGGCTGTGACATTTGGCTCTGGGAATAATAAGGAAGCTGTAATATGCAAAATGTACTTTTTGGCTAGTGAAAGGGTTGACTAATGCTTTGATTATTAATGTACCTTAGTGCTTTGTTTTCTTCACTATTTCTATTCTCTTTGGTTTATGTGTTTGAGGGAAAAATGTAACTGAAATGGGGAGCACAGGCATCTTTAAACAGTAACTTGAAATGACCTAAACAGAGACATATCCGCATTCAGACAGAGCTGGGTTCCCATTGTCATGTAGCCTTTTAATTAAAAAGCTACTTAACGAAAAGCTAGAAACTTTTTGCCTTTTTAATGGGTTCTATGATTGAAAATAACTTGAATTATAAATTGTATATACAAATATACTGTCAATGACCTACAATGACCTCAGAGGTCAACTAGGTTGGAGATAGCTAGTGTTCTGTGTGGAGGAACAGGGGACGGAGCACTGGGCCCACAGTCAAGACTTGAGTTCTACTATATAGCCTCAGATGCTTGCTAGCTTTGTGACCTTGGGCAAGTCACTTAGCCTCAGTTTGCCTCAGTCTTTTCATCTGTAAAGTGAGGATAATAGCACTTTCCTCCCAGGGTGGTTGTAAGGACCAATGAGATAATAATTGTAAAGTGCTTAGCACAATGTCTAGTACACAATAAGGGCCATAGAAATGTCAGAGATGATGATGATGCCATTTACCAGCTATTCAACCTAGGCCAAGTCACTGGGCTTCTCTCTGAGCTACAATTCATTTATCTGTAAAATGATGATAATAACCCTAGCACTACTGACAATGGTTGTGACAATCAAATGAGGTGTTTGTAAAGAGCTTAGCATAGTGCCTGGCACAAAGTCAGTGCTATATAAATGCTCAGTCCCTGCCCCATTTAATTCAGGTCCCCCATTTTATAGATGAGGAAACTAAGGCCTACAGAGGTGAATTAAATTGCCCAAGGTAACACAACTAGATTGTGTCAGAACTCACAGGATTTTAGAGCTAATAGATATTTGAGTTCTATTTCAACTCTCTTATTTTACCTATAAGGAGTTTCTGGAAGCCAAGAGAAATGTCACACCATTGAGTAGAGGCAAAGCTGGAATTAAGATCCAGGTTATCTCTTTTGCCATCTTATGGCCCTTTTCACTCTTCTAATTCAGTTTTTAATAATATGTCTTTCTTAACTCCTCTATGAAGATCAGTTAAGTGTTTTCCAAAAGCACAGTTATGACCATGGCAAAGTTCCTCCAAACTCCATTCATTAAATTTCAGAGGTTTTCTATCACTTCCAGTATAGGATATAAAATTCTCTGGGTACTCCAAGCCCTTCATACCTTCATACCTCCTTACCTTTCTGGTTTTCTTATACGTCACATCCTCTCTCCACTTCCCCATTAGATATGCTGAGGTTCAGTGACATTCACCTCACTACTACTCCTCAAACAAAACATTCCCACTTCCAAATGTACATTTTCACTTGTTCAGTAGCATTCCATTTTTCATGATCCCATTTGGAGTTTTCTTGAAAAAGATACTGAAGTGGTTTCTCATTTCCTTCTCCAACTCCTTTTACAGATGAGGAAACTGCGGCAAACAAGATGAAGTGATTTGCTCAGAGTCACACAGCTGTCTGAGGCCAGATATGAACTCAGGAAGATGAATCTTCTTGAATCCAGGCCTAGGGCTCCATCCACTGTACCATGCAGCTACCCTGAATGTTCTCTTTTCTCATGTCCACCTCCTGGCTTCCCTGGTTTCCTTCAAGTCCCAGCTAAAATCCTACCTACTCCAAAAAAGCCTTTCCTGAGTCCCCCTTAATGATGGTGTCTTTCCTCTGTTGATTATTTTCAGTTTATCCTGTTAATAGTTGCTTTCTACATAACTGTTTATATGTTGTCTCCTGAAAGCAAGGACTATCTTTTGCAATTCTTTGTATCCCTAGCTCTTAGTAAATGACCTGGCATATAGTAGGCACTTAATAATATTTTTTCTGATTGAGTTTTCAAACTAGAATAAAAACTGACATACAAAAAAGGGGCACATTAATAATATAAACATTTAAAACAAAATACAACATTAAACTTAAAACAATAGGGAAGGGAGAGAAAAAGGGTTGGTTGATAACCATTAAGTCAGATTGATGAGGTTCCGAGATGATCAGGACCCCAAAATACAGACAGTCCGAGTCGCGCTCGAATGAATTCGACTCAAGCCTTCTTAAAGTCAAAGAAAACAAAGTTTATTAAGGATTCGCCTAATTGGGTTGCCTCTTACAGAGCCTAAGCATTTGTAACGCTTGTATTCACAAGCGGGCCAGATAGAATCCCAGTTAGACAGAGTCTGAGCTGGACTGAATCTGAGCACCTTCATGGAGGCAGGATGGAACTTAAATACAGAAAAGAGTATAGGAGGGGTCTGGGGGTGGTGGTGGTGGTGGTCTGGTAGTCCAGGATGATGGGAGGAGGGGTTCAGGAAGGGTCTTGAGGAGAAGTCCAAGGAGGGAATCCAAGCTGAAAATAGCTGGAGGCTATCCGGAGATATCTGACAATGGAGGGTTTGGGAGGGAAGCAGATGGGGCAATCCAGAGATCTTGATAGGGGGCAGTATGGGAATGGATACAGATCTTGATGGCTGCCTGGGCAATCGGGTTTTGATGGAATCAAGGGCAGGGAGTGCAAGAGACTTGAAATGATAATGAAAAGCCCATGGGCTTCCTGAGACTGCCGAACAAAAGGAAGATTAGATTTGAGTAAGAAAGGCCAAATTAAGGGGGGAGATTCAAGGGGAGCTCAAGGAGGCTCCCAGAGTCTGAACCTCATCATTATTGCATAGACTTACAGAGTACCAGGCATGACAGAGGAAGGCAAATGACAGCATTATAGATTTAGAGTTGTTAGGAACCTTAGAGATCATCTAGTCTAGCCCCTTTATTTTATAAATGAGAAATTGTGACCTACAGAGTATAACAGTAGAAATTATCTGGAGACAGCACCCAGGAGATTAGCAGCTATAATAATCATGTCCATAGAGGTCTATAAACAAATGTGCAGAATAATGGGAGAATTCCTAAAGCCATGAGGTACATTTGACCTCTCAGATATTACTAAAATGTAGTAGGTTGGGAATTACGCCTGGAATACAACAATGAAACGGTATAATTTATTCAAAAGATAAAAAGTATGGTGGAGTAGCATTGCTTATCAAGATATTCTCTCGCATGGAAATCTATACACCTAGAGTAAAGGATGAAGAGTAGAGAACACCTAGGAAGAAGCTAAACATGTAGATCCCTGGACTTTGATTCAAATAACATGCATTTGAATACTTCAGAGCATCAGGGAGTACCTGTTTCTGGTCCACTTACAGTGGGGAGAAGAAAAGCCTTTTGATAACTCCTGAGCTGGAACTAAATGTGCATTTAAAAAAAGGGGGGCACTAATTGGCTGAACTGAATCTCTTTTCCCCAGTGGTAAGTGATGAAAGGCCTGCTGTGGGCCTTAGGGCAAAGAAGGGGACCGTTGGGTTTGGCTCAGGCTTTTCCCACCTGGGTACCTTAGGGCCTCAAGGACACAAAGTATTTATCTTGCTTTTGTCCCTGTTCTTTCTATTTTTAGGTGAAGGAGAATTGGAGACTTTGTGAGTTTAGAAAGATTGGAAGAGACAGCAGAGACTAAAGCACGTGCTTCTAGGACTAGAGTCTCATTGTCCAATTCTCCATTACATCTATAAATTTTCATGGAGCAAGAGCAGATGACTGAAGGTGAATACAATCAAATAGCAGGTTCCCATAGGCGTTGAGGCTTGTGATTAACATGTAACCTTTGTGTCAGAGACTCTGAGGATGACAATGAGCCCAATTACAATTTGGGGGATTTTTGTCATGCTCTTAATTTGTGGTCACATTTTAGAAAACCTGGAGTATATGGAGTTCAATTACCTTCTTGTGAGCACACTGTATTATGGCACTAGATTACATTCTGAGGAGAGAAACAAAACAGAAACTCTTGGTTGAGCAACCATTAATCTAAAAGTATACAAATTTTGAATTACTTCCAGCGCTGAATTTGAAGACTTCTCTCCTATCATTTTATTAAAGAGGGGAAGGTTACAAATACTCTCTCTCTTCTCTCCCTTTCTGTCTCTGTCTCTCCTCACTCCCACTCCCACTCTAGATAAGGTTTCTCATCACCTTTTGAAGCACAAATTTCTAAATTTAGCTGAAAAGTTCCTTACCAGCTGGTCCCATCCTTGCTATCTCTCATAATGCTCTCAATTTTAAGCAAGATTACATCTCATATGCAAATTGGGTATTTTAAGTTTTATCCTTTTTTTAGATTTTAAGTACCTGAAAGCAAGAACTATAGCATTTTCCAAGCAAATAATATACTGCCAAATAGTCTATTAGTATTCAATAAATACTTGCCAACTTACCATAGGCATTCCTAAGACTCTTTGGTTGCTAATATCATCTCTGGCACAGAAACCCTCACTTGGGGACAAAAATACAACAAAGTATTTGGAAGTTATTCATTCTGGAAAACTGAATAGCAAATCTGCCTCCTCCTTAAGATTTTTCTCACAGAAGCCTCTTTTGGTTTCAGAGATATTATGTACTCTTGATTTTCTTTCCCTTTCTGGATCCTCTGTTTCTGATCTTTTTTTTTCTCTTTAATCTCAAGTGACAGAAATTGAATTAGGCTCAATCCTTGACAATCTATTCTTCCATCTATATTATCTTTCCCTAAGTGATTATTGAATCTGGTGACCTCAACTGTCACCTTTATACCACTGACTCCTACATGTATAGATCCATTTTCTGGTCTGGTTTCTCCAGAGCCTTCAGGGCAGCTCCATCACCTGAGGTCTTTAGGTGGTAAGAGAACTAAGGCTGGTTAGTTCCGGATCCTGTGAAAAGCTGCCCTTAGTCATGTGGCAACTCCAGGTTACAAACTCTTAACATTTCTGGTTGACTGGTAGGGACACTTGGGTCTTCAACTCTTCTATACTAGTTTAGGGGAAGCTAGGTGGTACAATGGATGGAGTGCTGGGCCTGGAATCAGGAAGACCTGAGTTTAAATGTGACCTCAGACACTTACTTAGCTATATGGCCCTGGGCAAGTCACTTAACCCTGTTAGTCTCAGCTTCCTACCTGTAAAATGATCTGGAGAAGGAAATGGCAAACCAGTCCAGTATCTTTGCCAAGAAAACCCCAAATGGGGTCATAAAGAGACAGACATGACTAACATACAAAACAACAGCAAACATTAGGTCAATTAAAATGACAGTCAAAGATCATGGATTTCATAGAATTGGGGAACTCATCCTAGTTATCTCCTGTAATTAGGCAAGGGAACTAGCCAAGTGCTAATAAATATTCCTATGCCAATAAATGTTACTTTAAATTAATAAGTGGGAGCAAGGATATAAAGAGGACCCTCCTTTGCCTTGGGCCATGTTGTTACCCAGTGACTTGGGGCTTCCTCAATCAAACAAGTGATCATTCAGTGTTTATTTGAAGACATCTAGTAAAGGGAAACCCTATCCCATCCAAGGCAGTTCATAACATTTCTGAATAGCTCTAATCATTAGGAATCTTTTTTTAAATCTCATACTAAGAATAAATCTGCCTCTTTGCAACTTCTACCCTTCAATTATATTTTGGTTCTCTGGGACCAAGCAGAACAAATCTAATTCCTTTTTTATGTTACAACTATCTTGTCCCTCCTCAGTCTATTTTTAACTCCAAGCTAAACAGTTCATTCAGCTGATCCCATATGTCACGATTTTAAGGCCCTTCATGAGGCTAGTTGTTTCCCTTTAGACATACTCCAACTTATCCAATCATTCCTAAAATGTAGTGTCCAGAACTGAACACAGTTCTCCAGATGTCCAGCTGTTGTCCTTTGTACGTTTTCTTCTAGTAACCCACCTCCTTTCCCTGTTAAAGAAATTATTATTTTTTATTTATTATTTTTAGGCTTAAGTTTTTCTTTTCCCTCTATTTCCTCATTCAGGGACCAGCCCCTGTAAGGCCAGCCAGTCAGCCTCTGAAGAACATTGGTGATTAAATGAGATTGCTCAAATCCTCTGGGTATATGCTCTGCAACGTTGGGCAGGAACACACCCAACTAGAAGACCTTACTTCTGTTTAGAGTGTAAACAGAATCTAATCTAAGTGAATTCTTGCCCCTAGGAAATGAGTACATGTCATTGTATCACCCTGCACTGGAGTTTAGGGTAACCCAGTTTATGAAGGAGAAAACCAACCAGAGTGGTCTGGGGGTAGAGAGGTATTCCTTTGTCCTGATTGCTGGAGGTGGCTGAGTCTCACGATCAAGTCACCTTCTCTGCTGAGAAGCTGAAGACTTTTAGCTCATGCCCTCATTAATATGTCTATCCCCTCAATAATTATTCACCAATCAGGGTTGATTTTTCACCTCTCAGGGACACCTTCTTTTCCAAAGGTATTTAACATTAAGGGATCTCCCAGGTTTTATCTTTAGTAATTGAGAGAGACCACTGACCATCAATTTATTAATTATCAACTAGTCTAATTAATACATTGATTATTAATTTCTCAGAAACTGTCTCTCCAACTTTTTATTTGTCTCACTAGTCATGCCTTTCCTTGTTTACATATTCTGCAGCACTACTCCTTGTGTATAATTCCTTACTGGTAATATACCACAGTCTGCTTAATACCCATCACACATATTTCCTCTATTAGTTAGGTTGCCTGAAATTTGGATTCTTCAGAAATCACTGGTTCACAACCATATAGAATCATTGGAAGAATATTTGTGTTAATATGATAATAATGTCATCATTATCATCATCATCTTTACCTGAACTTGTCCAAAAGAGAGTAGATAGAATTATTCAAAACAAAACAAAATAAATATTAGAATTATTCAAAACAAAACAAAATAAATATTCCCAAAGGGAATCCAACATCCACTCTTCCTTCACACTGTAACTCTTACAAAAAAAAAAAGATAAGGTTCACTTTGTTGAATTTCTCACTTTTCTGGTTTATAGTCCTCCAACAAAAGATCTGGGAAAATCCCTATCCAGTGCACTGGCATCCACTCCTCTTGCAAGGATACAATTCACAAAATTAGTGAAGAAAAGTTCTGGAAAACTTTTAAAAAGACAGAGAGACCACAAAATAAAAAAATAAAGTCTTGAGAAAATAAAGTCTTATTTATTTTGGAAAGTCTTCCAAAGTCTTATTTACTTACTATACAGCTAGGAAAGACTCTCAGCAGATTAGAAGCAACTGGTAGAGTAGTGGAGACAGTGATGGATCTAGATTCAGGAAGACCTGAGTTTAAATTTGACCTTAGAGTCTTATTAACAGTGTGACCTTGGGCTAGTCATATGACTGTTCTCTGTCTCAACTGTAATTTGGGGATAATAATAGCACCTACCTCGAAGGGTTGTTGTGAGGATAAAATGAGATATTTGTAAAATTACTTAACATAGCATCTTATCCCTTTCCTTCCTTAATGGCTCTGGTAGTGTCTAACATTGTTCCTTCTCTCCACTCCTCTTGCACTTCTACGTAGCTTCAAATGGGTAGCATAAGGGGCTGCCCTAAGGTTCAGACAAACTCTTTGGCCAAGTCAACCTTTATCATTAGGTATGGTTCTCAACCACTGCAAATAGGAGGAAGGGCACACAACTCCAGAGCTTGCTTGTATGAATGGAGACACAAGACTTCTACAGATATTATTATCTTCATATTACAAGTAAGGAAAATCGAGGCTCTTAGCTTGATATGCCTGTCTCATCTTATACAGCTTTTGAACACAACTTAACATTTATCTTCATTACCTTCAGTCCAAAGTTCTACCTGTGGAGATCTTTGTGAATCACGACTTTGTTGTTTCGTGTGTTATATTACTCCTACCTTTGTCACCTGCAACTCGATAAGAATATCATCTATGCCTTTATCCAAATTATCAATAGAAATGTTAAATGGTACAGTGCCATGGTCAGAGCCATTCAAAACCCCCTTCCAAGTAACTTGTAGTCATCAACACCTACTCTTTTGTTTCAGTTCTGAATCCACCCAACAATATTGTTGTCTAACCCTCATCTTTTCATCGAGAATAGGATGAGAGACTTTGTCAAATGCTTTGTTAATCTAGGTAAACTATACCTTCAGCAACCACTTGATCTACATAGCAAGAAAGGAAATAAAATGAATTTAGGATGTTCTGCTCTTTATGAAACCATGCTGGCTCTTTGCGATTATCATTCTTATAGATGTTCATCTAAAACCATCTCTTTAATATAATGTGCTCTAGATTTTTGCCAGACATCAAACTCAAGCTCAGTGGGCTATAAATTGTTGACTTCTTTCTCTCCTTTCTTTTGAAAATCAGCACAACATTTGCCCTCATTCTATCCTACAGCACCTTTTCTCTTCTTCATGTTTGTCTTTCAAAGGTAGCTGACAATGGCTCAGCAATCACATTTGTCACTTCTTTCAATGTCTTGTGCCTTTTGATTTGAACTTATCATCTTCCTATCTACCTAGCTGCGCGGGAGTTAAACTCCCTAACAGTCATTTTTGTTTTATTCTTTCCATTTCACAGATCCTCCTTCTTGGAATAGAAAAGACAATAATATTAGAGATAAACGGCTTTGCGTTCTATAATAATTCTTCCTTATACCTGAAACATTAATCCTATTTTTCTTTCAATTTTTTTAACCCAGCTTTTTTAAACCAATGGTGAAAATTTACCAAATTAAATATAACTTTACTTTGCTGTCTCCCCTCCAAATCTAGAGATATCAAATTTTACCTAATCAAATGTTAAGGAAAAAACATTTCCTAAGTCAGTGTTAGGAGGAGGCTATTTCTAGTTATTATCATACACAGAGGTGGATTTGAATTCTGCCACTTGAATCACTGAGCCTTTATGATTCTGTTTGCTCATCTGTAAAAGAAGGGAGTGGACAAAATTATCTAAGAGGTCTTGCAGCTCTAAATGATCTGGTTCTGAAAATGCTGCAGAATTGCCTCGGGAGTCAGCATTACAGATATCTGACCTCGGAAAGTCATTAGCTTCTCCAAGCTCCAGTTTCGTCATCTTTCACACGTGCGGTAATGCCTGCACTGTATATTTCAAAGGATTATTTTGAGCCCTGAGTCTCCCAATCCTTAAAGTCACGTGTTTTCATCCTGTCTCCCCCATTAGACAGTAAGCTCCGTGACATGAGGGGCTATTGTTTATCTTTCTTGGCATCTCTAACACTCTCGGTAGACAGTAGGCACTGAATAAATGTTTAGTGATGACTATTAATCTCCAGACAAGAGGGGTTGGTTGGGCTGGGCACCCTTTCAGCTCCGTGTCTATAACCGCTGCACGAATTCTCCCCTTCACACAACCATATTTGGCCCCGTCGGACCTAGAGCATCTGAAAACGACGCCCCGCCCTCTCTTTGCCTCCCGCCCCCGGAGAGGAAAAGGGGCGTGTCTCCGCCCACGCCGGAGACGCGCTGACGTCAGCGTGCGGTGACGCCGCCCCGCTCTCGAGCCTGGGAGCCTGGGAGCCGGGAGTGGGGGGGGTGGGGGGTGGCGTTGGCGGCGGCTGTGGCGCCAGTTTACTCCTAGAGCGGGGCCCCTGGCGAGGCGCGGGTCCCCGCCCCCTGGGCCCAGGTACGCGGCTACCCGCAGGCCTTCCGGGGCTTCCCTTCAGCGCCGGTCCGTCATCATGGTGTCCTCCGGCCTTCTGATCACCCGACCTCGTTGAGCCCTCCGGAGGCGAGCGGGACCTGGGACCAACATGCCTGCCCGTGAGTGAGGGGCCAGGGCCGGAGCCAGAGCTGGCCGTGGTTGGGCAGGGGGACGGGAGAGGCCCCGGAGGTCCGTGCGTCTCCGACCGCCCCTCGATTGACTGGCTGACTGACCGTCCGAAACGTCTGCCAGGGAGGGGGCGGGGCTGAGGGGAGCCCGGAAGCCCGGGCCGGTCAGGGCTTCGCTCTGCTTTCGTGTGTGTGTGTGTGTGAATGATTGATGCGTGTGTTTGTGTGTCTGATTGATGGTGTGTGTGTGCGGGCTGTGTGTGTGTCCGATGTGTGTGTGAGTGATTGATGCGTGTGTTTGTGTGTGTCTGATGTGTGTGTGTCTGATGTGTCTGTGTGTCTGATTAATGTGTGTGTGTGCGGGCTGTGTGTGTGTCCGATGTGTGTGTGAGTGATTGATGCGTGTGTGTGTGTGTCTGATTGATGTGTGTGTGTGTCTGATGTGTGTGTGTCTGGTGTGTGTGTCCGATGTGTGTGTGAGTGATTGATGCGTGTGTTTGTGTGTGTCTGATTGATGTGTGTATGTGTGTCTGATGTGTGTGTGTGTCTGATGTGTGTGTGCGCGGGCTGTGTGTGTGTCCGATGTGTGTGTGAATGATTGATGCGTGTGTTTGTGTGCGCGTCTGTGTGTCTGTCTGATTGATGCCTGCGCTGCGGGGGGGTGGGGTGGGATGAGGGAGGTCGTTTCCAGGAGGACTGGGGATTTCCCTGAACGTGGGGCAGTTGGGCGGCGCCGGAGGTAGTCCGGAGGGGCAGGGAAGGAATCTGGAGGCTGGGGTAAGAGAAAAGGGGAGTAGGGAAGGGAGGGGGAATGAGGCCGTGGGAGTCCGCGTGGAGGAGTGGGCTGCGCCAACCCTTCCAGCACAAACGCCTGGTGAGCAGGGCTGAGCACAGCAGCTTCGATAACGCAAGCCCCGGGGATGCTGAGCACCCACTGTGTGCCAGGCCCCGTGAGTAGCCGGCCAAGTACTATTCATTAAGTGCCCTGTGTTACAGTGGGTAGAGCTCTGGGCAGAGATGACCCGAGTTCAAGTCCAGCTTCAGACAAGCACTCAGGTCAAGTCACTTTACCCGTTTGCTTCGGTTTCGTCTTCTGCAAAATGAACTGCAGAAGGAAAAGGCAAATCACCCCACTGTCTTTATCTAAAAAACCCCAATTGAGGTGGGAAGAGTTGGACATGACCGAGCAGCAACCGTAACTGTAGGCTTGGCACTGTGCTCAGTGCTAGAGATACAAAGCATTTATTAAGCAACTTCTGTGTGCCCGCACTGGGCCAAGCCCTGGCGGATGTAAAGAAAAGCACAAGGCAGTTCCTGCTCTCTTAGAAGCACTCTGGCTTCTTGTTGACAGCACATATGTTCAGTGAATTGAGTGAGTGGGTGCTGATTTATAAAGGTGAGTGGAGAACCGGGGCTAGAGTTTGGAGTTAGAGCTGGAAAGTGGCCTCCAGGCCAGCTTGTCATTTTACATTTGGGGAGACACTAAGGTCCAGCTTGCCTGAGAACCAACAAGTCTAGGAATAGAAAGAAAACGCTTTAACTCCCAGTTCCCAACAACATTTTCAGTAGCTTTTGAATTACTTGGGGGAATGGATTGTTCCAGTTGATGCTCTTGATCAGAGGAGTAGAAATTCAGTCTTTGGGAGTTTTTCTTAAAGTTCAGGATTGATCAAGTCACTCTACTTTGAGCTAAAGTAAAGTGGCTCCTTGTTAACTCTGAGATTAAATATGAACAAACTCCAAGCTTATTACATATTATTTCCAAGTCAAGCTGTCCTTTCTGTTCCTCACTCTCTTTACACTGAACTTACTTCTCGCCTTTACCTATCATACTCCCTAATTTTCTTTGAGACTTACTCACCCCAAGCATCACCTGCTGTTTGGAACCATTTTTTTGATCAACCCAACTTCTAGTGCCCTTCTCCATCCCAATTAATTTGCATCTATTTTAGGTATACCTACATACCCATATATTGTGGCCCACGCTAGATTTTAAACTCCTTAATGGCAGGGACTGTTTCACTTTTGGTTTTGTTATATCATGGTGCTTATCATGGTGATGGGCACATGCTAAGTGTTTCAAAACACTTGCTGAATGACTTCTTTTCTTTGTGAGAAAATTAGCAGCATCTTGGGGCAAGCAGTACTGCTCTGCTGCACATGGCCTATTTTAAATAAATCCAGATGCTTGTAGCTTTAAAAAAAGAAAAGGGGGGGGGTGCCTCAACAAGGGGAAGAGAGGACAGTGAAACCATATGTGAGTGGAGGAAAAAAGGATTTTTGCATATCTTAGAAATGTAGTACTTGATTATTATAAGGTAAGTACTGTTTGGCTGACTATTCCCAATATAGTTATTGGAGTTTGTAAATAAACTGCTTTTTAAATCTTCACCCTTTGGAGATTAGTATAGGACATAATGGTGAGATTGAGCTCAATCTCATGTTTCCTCTACTCGAGGGCTAAATAGGGATTATTCTGGAGATTTAGAGTTTATAAAATACTAAATATAAACATAAAAGTAACTGGCTTAAAATTATGCTTAATACCTGTCATTTTATTGATTTATGAAGTGGGGAAAAAAATCTTAGTTTAGTAGCATTAAAATGATAAATTGACCATTTCTTCATCTTGCCCTGAAACCTCACAGTTCTCAACAATGCATCCTTTCTTCCCCCTTGTCTGTTTCATTCTAGAATTTGTAGATATTTTACTTTCTGATGACTTAACCCAATAAAGGGGTATGCTTTTTAACATCTCTGTTAACCTATGTCTCTCAAATATCAGTCATTTCAAGTGAGACTCTGTCAGATAGCAGTTAGTTCGTGTTTGAATTCTCCTGGAATCATGGAAGTGACCGTAATCTGTTTGGTTCATTGAGCAGGGATCCATATGCTTTAAATTCTAAATATGGGGGAGGCAAGAGTTGACATTCTGTTATGAAAGTTTAGGGGCGTAATTTGTAGTCTTACCCAGATGGAGAACCAGCCCACTCACACATGGAATGGTATCTATCATAGTATGGCCACTATTCTCAAAAAGACTCTTTTAAACTACTTGCAAACCCTAGAACAGATACTTGGTTGAGACCTCAATTCATGCCAAGTAACATGGAAAAGATAGGGCTTGAAAAATATTAAGGGTAGATGTTATTAATTAGTTGCCTTAATCATAAAAGAACCTTTTTAAAAGGCTTATTTAAAATGGTTGATTTTATTATAACTCCATCCTAATAGTTGAGTAACCTGCAAATTGCATCGGAGCAGCTCAGTGAATTAAGCTGTTGGATGGGATTCTGTTTAGGTTAATTCAACAAACATTTTAATGCTTTTTCTGTGTAAATCCCTGAGATAGAGATAAATAAAATATTACTCCTGACCATTAGTTTACAGTCTACTAATATTACTCATTTAAATGATTCTCAGCTTACCAACACCTTATGTTCCATAGTTTACTTTTGAGTTGATTATTTGGAACTTGAAAACATTTTTCCATAGAAATGTTTTATGCTGCATTTTTGGTTAAATGGTCTTTTGGATATTCTGGAATCTGGCCACCTTTAATTGTATGTTTTTATGGGAAAATTAATTTGTTATGCTAGGAATTCTTAGGTATGCCAGAAAGTCACTCCTTTCCTTCTAACACCTCAAAGAATATATATCACTGAGTCCTCCCTACAATTCAATATTAAAAGAATACAGTAATGAGTAGAATACAGTAGTATACTTACAGTTCCTTCTCTGTTGGGCCACAGGAGGGCTAGGAAGGCACCAGTGGAGTCCTAGAGGAGTGGAGACAGGAAATTTTTTCATGGACTGTGTTCTTTGGGTTGGGGGAGTGCTGACAACTTCAGCATCAAAGTTAATGCCCCTTAATGACTTGGGGGCATTTGCTTGTTTAAGATGGATAATTTTAAGTTTGGGCATTTGGACTAGAAGAGTCAGGGACCAGAACAAGATCTCTCCAAGACAATCAAGGGGTGGGGTGACTTTAATGGAAGATCTCCACCATCTAAAAGAATTTCTTTCTGGACTTTATTTTTCTATGCATTATGACTATTAGGAAGCCTTTGATTACAAATTTGGCTGCTTTTATTATTTCTTACTATCAGTCTGCAATTAGAACCAGTGGAGAAAAGTAGAATGGAGAGAGCATGGAATGAATGTTTACCAGAAGTTGGTGGAGTAAATGATTGCAGATTTCTGAAAGAGTTTCTTGGTGACTTAGCTTTTTTAAAAGTGAATTTTGACAATTTTGCTATCCTGTTCCAATTTGACAGTAGAAATTGCCAATAATGTATAAAAGGATTATCTCAAGTAAATTTAATAGAGGTAGACTGATGAGGTACAGACTTTGACTAAGATTACTTTATTTACAGTGATGTGTATACCTGTTAACAAAGCAGGTCAGATTGGTCACCACAGTGAAGTCGAGGACCTTCTTTATTGACAAACAAGAAAGGAGTCTTGTTAGTTATGGAACATTATGATTGGCTATACTAAGAAAGATGGACTGGCATTCAGATAAAGCTAATCATTCCCCTCACTGACAATTAAGGAATGTTAATTGTTCTGTGGGACCCAACTTAATCTTGTAATCTTTGGTAGGGGATCAAAACTACCAGACTTGCTTTTTCCTTAGAAGAGATAAAATCTACTGTAATTGCTCAAGGACAGGCAGCATTATATTTTGAGGATGGTACCAAGTTAATAAACAGATGTCCTGGAGCTATCCTAAGGGCTACCAGTAAGAGAAATAATAACTTTTCTTTTAATTGTACCTTTGAACTTAACTCAGAGGGAAAGCTCAATTCCTGAGATTAACCCAAGGACATAGAAAGATAGCTTTAGACAAAGACAGACTCAGTTATAAAAATCATAAAATCGGTTACACTCTAGGATAAATATAGTAGAAACTACGAGATAATTTTACTTTTGACCTTTTCTGGATGTAGTTAAAGTTCTGTGGAACAACATTCTACTTAGATTTTGATACTTCCTTCACCTCCTTCCTCCATATTTTTCAATAAGTGATTAAATAATGTTGGCAGTAAACTATGTCCTTTGAGAAGTACTGTTAGCTACCTGGTTGCTATCATTTTGCTTTTCAATGTAAGTGGTACGGTTCTGTGAATGACTGAGTAGCAGTAGGTGGAAATGAGTGTTCTAAAGGAAAAGACATAATAGTGCTTTTTACCTATCACTAACATCCTTTAAGAGAAAGAGAGATGGTAATGTTAACATCAGTCATGTGAAAACTTGAGAGTTCAGAATGAGTCATTTTATGTTGGAACATCTTAATAGGTTTTATTTTCTCAAGTGATCCTGTCTGATAGCAAGAGTACCAACTCATGAGTGAATATGTTCTTGAATTAATGGCAATTTCTACTATGATTAATATGTCAAAACTGTCAAAATTCTCTTCTCATTGTTATTTGCTGAACTCTCTGTTCTTGAAAGAACTCAATTTTTATCACAGTGGGAAAACCAGGCTAAATCTTTTGCTCCTTTGAAAGTTGTCAGCTGCTAGGGGTGGGGCACTTTGTAAATTCAGGAGTTATTAATAGATAATTTTCATTAAATTTCTTTCCCCTCTTCCCTTTTTACCTTCTGGATATTTTACATAACAGATACGTTCCTTTTCCGCTTTCTTTGACTGTGTTGATGGTAGATGTTTATAACTCTTGTCCTCAGGAGAAATTCTGTTCTTCCAAAACTTCATTATTTTTGTTTTTATTCCCAGTTGGTGAATTATTCTGTTCTGTCCTTTTCTTTTTTTATCTTATTCTCTATGGTATTTCTGCTGGAGCAGTTCCTGGCATCACACCCCTACTATTTAATTGGCTTTTTTGAACAGCTGCCTGGCAATTTGCTATGAAAGTGAGACTGCACTTTTAAATGGATCTCACACACTGGTTGCTCAGAGAATAAAAGGCAGAAGATTTAGGTTGACCATTATCAATTGTGAAACGTTATAAACTTATGTACAATTTGAAGAATTATAAAGGTTAGACTGAAGTACTATACTCAGAGTTGTAAAGATCAATTCTGATTTAGGAGGTCACAAAACATTAAGACAAATGATAGAATTTTTCTTATGACTAATAAAATGGGCATAGATGTTAACCTTCTGGGGATGTTAGGATACGGTGAGAGAATTTATGCAGCTGGATTTGGGGAATAATTCTACGAACACAATTTTTAGGTGAAAACCTAAACCCTGTAGTCTTAGGAAGGGAGAGGAAGTATAGTAGAAAGACAGTGAACTAAGAATCAAGATCTGAGCACTTAGCAGCTTGTCTCATGGGGAGAATATTTCATGGTGTTGGGATCAGGATCAAATGTCCTACAGGAACATAATACTGTATTTCACAGTTCAGTTCAATTCACCAAACATTTTTTAGGAGCACTAGTTGGCATAGTGGATATAGTACAGGGCCTGGAATCAGGAAGACCTGAGTTTGAATCCAGTCTCATCAGCTGCTAGCTTTGTGACCCCTAGGTAAGTCACTTTGCCTTGTTTGCCTCATTTTCCTTCTCTGTAAAATGAGCTGGAGAAGGAAACCACTCCAGTGTCTTTGTGAAAAAAACTCCAAATGGGATCACAAAGATTTGGATAAGACTGAAACGACTGAACAATACCAAAAATTATATGCAGAACACTATTCTGGGCTCTCGAGGAGGTCCCTATCTTTAATTTATAGTAAATTTAGAGGATATTTGGAATTATGGGAAGATAGTAGATGTTAATTGTGAGCTAAACAGATTTTTAAGAGCTGGTCTAGTGATGTGAAAAAGAAGGGAGGGGTGTTTGGCAAATTAGAGGTTTGGTATTACTGTTATGTTTGGATAGCCTATGGAGGCGCAAATGGCTTACAGGAGTGTAATATGGTATTTCACAGTTAAGTTTAATTCACCAAACATTTTTTTTGAGCACTTAGTGGAGCCATGGATAGAGCACAGGGCCTGGAGACAGGAAGCCCTGAGTTCAAATGCAGCCATAGACACTTTGTGTGATCCTGGGCAAGTCACTCAACCCTGTTTGTCTCAGTTTCTTTATCTGGAAAATGAGATGGCGAAAGAAATGGCAAACCTCACCAGTATCTTTGTCAAAAAAGTCCGAAATAAGGTCACCGAGAGTTGGACACTACTGAAGTCACTCAGTAATAACAATAGAATTTTTGCAGGTCTAACATTATCATATAAAATCAAATCTTTAATTATGTGTTTAAGTAGAAACGAATTAAAGCTCCATTAATCTTACTGAAGAACTAGTCAAGTGTGATTAATTTTGAAAAATAAAAGGGGTCTTTATTTCCCCTTTTACTTCTGATGTAGAATTGTTATAGACAGCCCTTTGGTGTTTGGCTTTTTTTGTGTTTTTGAAAATACCAGAAAATGATGTTTCTCCAATTGTTCTCTCTGTTCAGTATGATGGAAATTTATTGAAGGATTGAAATATTATAGTATTGATTTTTTCTCAAGTGAGCATTTTTATTTAGAACCTATTTCTTCTTATTGATTAATCGGGGCTTTACCTAACTATATAAATGAACAAAATAACTTCCTTCTGTTTTAGCATATATCAAATAGATCCCCATCATATTAAGATTAGGATAAAACACTTTCATTGATATTTTTCCCCCTGAATATGTCCCTTCCTTGTTCCCTGCCTAGTGGGCCATTCCTTGTAATAAGAGTTGAAAAAGAAAGGAAGGAAAAGGGAAGACCAATCAGCACATTGTTAGTCTCTTACAGTATATGCAGCTTTCCATACCCATTGCCTCCTACCTCTTTAAAGAAATGGAGAGAGGGATATTTTCTCAACTTGTCAGGATTGAGCTTGGTCATTATAAGGATGCTGTCTTTAGTTTTACTTATTCGTTTTTGTTTACATAGTTGTAGACAGTCCTGCTTTCCTGTTTCTGCTTACTTACTCTTCATCAGTTTATAGAGATACATAAAATTAGGGAAAAATTAGCATTTTGCTTCTGGTTGATCATAGCCAAATATTTTTAGTGTAAATACTCAGTAATTTGGAGAATCCTTGTTTTTTAAATTGATTTTTAAATAAACTTTGTGTTTTTAGGATCACTGGGCCTCAGAGTTGGAGGCTTCAGAGGCCATGCCATTTCAACCAGAATAAGAAACCTTGTCCATACCCATCTGCAACTGAGTGGTCATTTCAGTCTTTCTCAAAATCTTCTATCATAGGGAACTCACTATCTCCTAAGGCATAAGATTCCATAGTTCTAATATTTACTTTTTCCTTACGTTAAGCTGAAAAAAGATCTCTGCAGCATCCACCCATTTTTCTAATGCTGCCTAAAAGGAACTAGACATCCCTTTGCCAATGGGCAGACTTACATAGATTTAATGATAGTTATCATGACCTTGCTAAGTCCAAGCTAAACATTTAAGTTTAACCAATTCTTATCTATCATAAGCTGTAGTCCCTTTATAATTGATTCTGTATTCAGAAACCAATGTGGTTCTCTGATGATGTCACTTCCCCTGCTTCTCAGTAAACTACAGTGGTTCTCTGTCATGTCCAGGGTCAAATACAAAATGCTCTATTTGTCATTCAAAATCCTTCATAGCCTGACCCCTTCCTACCTTTTCAGTCTTTTTAAACCTTACCTCCTACCACTTACTCTTCTATCTAGTGACAAGACCTTCTTGCTGTTACCTGAACAAGACACTACATCTCTTGGCCCCAACCATTTTCTCTGGCTGTCCCCCATGCCTGGAATGCTCTTCTTCCTCATTTCTGCCTCCTGGATTCATTGGCTTTCAAGTTCCAGGTAAAATCTCACCTTTTACAGGAAGCCTATCCCAATTCCTTTTAATATGTCTTCCTCTGTTAATTATTTCCTTTTTTAACCAACATTTAGCTTGTATAAACACATTTATATGTTGTCTGTCCACTGGATTGTGAGCTCCTTGGTGTCATGGACTGCCTTTTGCCATTCTTTGTATCCCCAGCGTTTAGCACTTTTGCCTTATTACATAGTAGGTGTTTAATAAATGTTCATTGACTGACCTGTCATTGAGCTTATGTCCAATAACATCTTCAGATCTTTTTTGAAGTTGTTAGCTAGCTTTACCTACCACATCTTGTGCTTGTGAAACTGATTTCTCAAATCTACATTTAATAATTTATCTTTTTAAAATTTGATCTTATTAGATTGTGAGTTGTCATGTTTTTGGATCCTAGATATTGTCCATTATGTTGACCACCTCATACAAACTATGTTCATGTCATGTCATTTATAAAAATGTGAACTAGCACAGGCCACATCACTGAGAGCCTCTGCTAAGACCTTGTAACAGTACAAGTCAGATCAAATTATTATTGACTGGTCTATATGTCGTTTTTAAAGGCTATGAATTCACACTTGAACTAACAAACATTGTTTCCTGAAATGGTAGAAGTATTGGGCATTCAGCATAGGAAATACAAAGTTGTAAGTTTTTTTTCCAAAAAGTCTTAACCTTTTTAGCTTTTGACAAAAAGCACTATACTGATTTGTTGCTTTCATACTGTGATGTCTTGAGAAATAAAATTGTTTGATATGTATTCCATTTTAACAAATTATTAGAATTTTCCAGTTATGAATGTTTGAGAACAGCACAGCACATTTGATCTTAAATTGGTTCAACATAGGGCATGAGAAGTGTAGGTACTGTGAAAAATTGTATATGGAGAATTATTGACATAGCTATATTTATTAACTTTAATTATATTAAAATACTTTTAATGGCTAGAGGGATCCCGGTTGCTTTTAACCGTTATTTTCCCTTTTACTGGCTACTTACTTGCTGTCTAGAAACACACTTATGAGACACCCTCATTCTTAAAAATCTTCAGTTGGTTTTCCCATTTCAGCTTGCTGTCCTTCTGTATCCCTCCTCCCCTTTGTAGCCATGCTTCTTGAGAAAACCATCTATAAACTGGTGCTTCCACTTACTCTTCTCTCTCTTGATTCTAAATCTTCTGCAAGAAACCTCAATCATTCAACTGAAAGTATTCTCTCCAGAGTTACCAATGATTTCTTAATCACCAGCTTTAATAAATTTTTTCAGTCCTCGTTCTTCCTTTCTGAGGCCTTGGACACTTGATTACTCTGTCCACTCTAGGTTTTTTAAGCACTTCTGGTTTTCTGAGCTCTTTCTCAGTTTCCTGTTTTCAACTCTCTTTTCTTCTCCCTCTATATCAGGGCTTCTTAACTTGGGATCCATGGGTAGATTTTAAGAGGACCATAAACTCTGATAGAAAAAAACAATCCTTATTTTTACCAACCTCCAACTGAAGTTTTACATTTCTTTGATTATTTAAAAACATTATTTTGAAAGGGCACTGTAAGCTTCACCAGACTGCCAGAGGGATCTATGAAACAAAAAACAGTTGAGAACTCTTCCTATAAGTTATATTTGTATAAGTATGTACTAATGAATATTAGTTACTCATTAACTGCTTGGGAAAATTGAACATAAGATTGATAAATGTGTATTCAGTCATTCAGTGAGCATTAAATTTCTATTGGCTTTTAGTATTGTACAATTGTGATGCTTAGACTCCTATTACCATTTTATATTCCCCCACAGTGTATTTCTTTTTTAAAAGTTTATTTACATTGCTGTTATTTCTGAATACCCTAACTCCCCTTCTCTCAACCCTCCTTAGTAACAAAGACAACTAAACAAAACAGATATTTACCATCTTTGACAGTGTGAAGGAATTCTCTCATTCCACCTTTGTAGTCTGCCACCTTTACTGAGAAGAGTGTTATGTTTCATCTACAATTAATCAACAAGCGTTAAGTGCCTATTATGCTGTAGGGTACTGTGCTTATACAAAAAACTGAAACAATCCCTGTCATTCCTCTGTATTCAACATTAGTCATTAAATTCATCTAAGTTCCCTACAATACATTTTTTCAGATTCAGTTTTATTTTATTTTCAATTTCAAATTCTCTCTTATCCTTACCCTTCCCTAACCTTTGGGGCAAATATGTAAATAAATTCCTGCAATAGCCATGTCAGAAAGAAGGAAAGAGGAAGAAAGAGAATGAAAGAAATATACTTTCTTTTGCACTGAGTCCATTAACCCTCTAAATTGGGAGGTGAATAGCATGGTTCAGCATGAGTCCTTTGGAACTGTGATGATCATTGTGTAGATCAGAGTTCCTAAGTCTTTCATGTTGTTTTATCTTGGTTCTGGTTCTGCTCACTCCACTTTGTATCAGTTCATACAAACTTCAGGTTTTCTGAAACTATTCCTTTTATCATTTCTTACAGCACAGTACCATGTACCATAATTTGTTCAGACAATAATGTATTTCCACTTGTCTCTCAGAATAAGGAGTAAGAGAATGTATTGTATGTATCTACCAGACTGTGCCACATACTTTTACCAACCATAAGTTTTTAAGTATGGTATAAAAGAATCTAGTTAAATATATAGACCATAAATAAAACTGAAAAATAATTAGTAGTGATATGTGTTGTCCCACTAGAATATAAACTCCTGGAGGCAGAGATTGTTTTTAATTTTGTTGTCGATTTTGTTTTTGTATTTTCAGCACTTAACACAGTGCTTGACACATAGTAAATATCTAACACATGCTTTTTCATTTATTCATATATTATTGTAATATTTAAATGGTTACATAAAACAGAAACAAAAATAGCAGAAGATTAGGAATTTGATTAAATATCAGAATTGTGCACAATACCTAGAGTCATTTATCCATGTAAATATTACAGAAATTCAGAATTGGAGTGGATCTTGGATATAATCTAGTCTATTGATATCTGAATGGAAATATCTTTTATAACATCTGTGACTGGTGATCAGACTGTGATAAAAGACCTCCAGTGTTATAAGCTTACCACCTCCTGGGATTGCATATTCTGCACATATTCTACCTTTGGACAGCTCCATATATCCATAACATATTTGTGTCTCACCTATGTGTCCCACCACCTAATTGCATGTATGCTGAGACTCTGTCTTTAAGGCTCTCCTCTTTTTTGTCTGTACGATGTTTATCTTATCATTTCCCAAGAATTCAATTATTTTTTACCAATTGCCCATTGTGCATTTACAGTTGAATGTCCTACATGCACTTCAAGCTCAGGTATTCAGAACAGAACTCTGTACTACCTAAACCTGTCCCTTTTCCTAAGTTCTCAGTTTCGGTTGAAGGAATCACTATCCTTATAGTCACTAAAGGTTTTGCAGCTAAGGGTGGGGATCATTCTCTAATTTTCACTGACCTTTGGTCTCTATGTTCAGTCATCTGCCACATCTTATTTATTCTACCTCTTCATTCATATGACCACTACCTTAGTTCAGACCTTTAGTACCTCTCACTTACACTACTGTAATAACTTACTTGTCTCTTGCCTTCCCTTTCAGTCCATCTTCCATACGTCTTCTAAAGCAATCTTCCTAATGTACAAGTCTGACCATGTCACTCTCCTCAATATCTATTTTGCCTTTCTGTTGGCATTTAAAGCCTTTAGTAACCTGGCTCTAACTTACCTTTCTAGACTTATATTATTACTTCCTTTTATAGTCTCTTTTGTGCAGCCAAACTGATCTACTTTCACATGAGGTATTCGATCTGTTTTTTCCATGCTTTTATACTCTTCCCCCATGCCTGGAATGCTCTCCTTCCTCACCTTTACTCCTTTGACTCCTTTCAAAACAGTTCATTCATCAGCTCCTACATGAGGCTTTTGCTGATCCTTACAAATACTGGTGTCTTCCCATGATTTCTTCATCATGGGGAAAATGATATCAAATGGGATACTATATATAATGCACTTGGCAAATTTCAAAGCACTACTACATTATTAATATTAGCTATTACCATTTTCTTTAATCCTGATTTCAGGCCAGATTTCTTTATTTTCATAAACTGATTCATCTTTTTCAAATCATTTAGCTGCTGTTTTCATGAACTGATTCATCTTTTTCAAATCATTATTACTAATAGCAAAGGTACTGTTTGTAACTTTTCTTTGACATACAACACTGTTTAAAAGAAAAAAGAAAAAGTCTACTTTTAAACTCTTTGTGTTTTCCTCGTTACTCTAATCTTTCCAGTAGTCTCAATATGTTCTAAAATTTCAATCTCTCTAACAGATGTGAGAGTGCCTCCTGACAAAGCAAGTGACTTGTGCATAGCCTACAGGATTCATAAGGAGATGATATTATTAGTTTAACATTATATGTATGGCCTTTTGCTTGGCATGGTAGGTATTCATTCAAAAATGACTGAGACTGGTTGGGTTCCTTGCACTCATTTACTTCATTTTACTAAACCATAGATAAAGGGTTGGGGGAATTTTAGGAAATATGACTAATATTTTCATAACATTTCAATTTGTATAACTAACATCTCTTGAGATAATTGAATAAAAATTTTTTTCCTGATGATTGTAATAGATGTGAATGATTGCTCTTTATTATCAGAAGGAGACATTTCATACTTGCTATCATCATATTTAAAAAAATTAAAAGGAAAGTCTGACCATTAAAATCAGTAGATTATAACATTTTTTTCTCCCATTGATGGTAATCTTTGACTTACAATTGATAGATTATTTGGTAAATATCATTAGTTTATTTTCTGCTTAGGTTTACCCTTTCCAAAAAAGATCTAATCATAGCAAAATGCAGTTGCCCCATTGGTACATTTTCAGTTATCTCAAAGTTTTGAGAAGCTTTTTTGACCACTCTAGATTGTTTGCTATAGACTACATTAGTAATGTATTGAAGACATCTCAAGAAAAGAAATATTAATGGAGATATCTGATATTAGAAAGGAAGTAAATGACAATTTCTTTTTTTAAAGGGGCCCTATTTCCACTGGCTTCCCATTATCTCTAATCTTTTCTTTTCATTCATTACCCTTTTCCCTTTGGGATTTTGTTTATTGGTTTAATTTTTTTCTGGCTTTTATCTGGTTATATAACTCACCCCATCCCATTTTTTCCTTTCAGTTGAGTAAATTCCCCTTTCCTCTCTTTCCCTTCAACTAATTCTGTACATTAATTTTTAAAATTTCATTTTTTTGCAACCCATTCAAAAAGAATTTCCTTCACTCTTCATTAACTACCCTCTTTCTGTCTACTCTGGACCATCATTCTCTGATTCATAACTGTATTCATCACTCTGTATTCCTCATGCAATCAGAGCTTCCATGGTATCCATCCTTGGCTCTTCCCTCTAGGTATTTTCTGTCACTGAGTTACAGGACTTGCTCCATGGATTCCATATCGTTTGTGCCTGACTCATAGAAAGTACCAATTTTTGCAGATGTCAAACAGAACGTTGCCTGTTCTTCCCTCACGAGGTGTCTGAATATACATCCTACGATGATCTGTCCCTACTGATGACCTATTCCCTCATACCTTTTTTTCCAGCATTTGCCTCAAAGGCCATGATCTCCTTCTTCCCTGGTGGCAGTTGCCCTCAGTGGTTCCAAACCTCCTGCCATATGATGAGTACACTTTTCAGTCACCAGTCTCCCACCCCATACCTGGTGTAAGCATCTCTCTTCACCCATAGAAACATTCATCAGTAGAATTCCTTCCCACTACCAAAGTAAGGTTTCTTTCCTTTCCTCTGCTTTTCCTTTCTTCCTCCCTCCTCCTCAGCTGACCCCCTTGTAGGCTTTTCTCTTTTTGAGGGCACAGACATTGCTTTCCTCTCATTGCTAATCCTTGATTTGACCCTGGTCCATCATATACTCCTCTCTGTTATCCTCCCTTTCATGTTCTCTCAAACATTCTTATATAGTCCTACAAAAACAAAATCACTGACTTACCCACCTTTAGGCAGGGTGTCACCAAATTCTTTCTGTCTCTTGTTCACCTCTTCATTGTTATCTCTACCAGATTTCTGTCTTCATCACTGTCTCCTGTACATTTAGAAAGAAGACTTACTGGTCTTTCTGTTGTCCTTCTTCTGTTGTTGTCTTTGCCTGCTGCATTCATTCTTTCCGGATTTTCTGTGTCCAAGAAGCAAATAATCTTTTCAAGTTCTAGTTTTCTTTCTAAAAATGTTTCAAACTCTTATTTATTGTTAAATGTCCATCTTCTTTTCATGTATCATTAAACTCATATTTGTATGGTAGGTCACTCTGGACTTCATCCTACATTTCCTTGCTCTTTAGAACCTATTATTCCATTACCTGCTATATTTTCCAGGGAGTGCAAGATAGTCTTGTGTTATTCAGGTGCTCTTTCACTTGTATTCGAAAGGCATTCTTTAGGTGATCCTTTGGTTGTCTCTGTGCATCCTCTTTTCCATATCAGTGTGTTTTATATGCAGAATAAGCATATTTTCTTAAAGTGTTACTGTTTTTTTGCTTCTCTTTTTCCAGATTGTCTTTCACTTGTGTATATTTGCAGTCCCAATTTATTGTTTTTTCTTTTGTTTCTTTGATCAGACTTACTGTTGAAGATTCAAGTTTTTATTCTGCCCCTTATTTTTACAGTGCAGGCCATACATTCTACTTTCATAGTTCTCATTTCTCCTTTGAAGCACTTAGAGGCAGCATCTTGTGGTTTCTTGTTTGCCTCAAACTCCATAGGGGTATTCTGTCTCATGTGTTGGATAGTTTTCCTTTGTTTTGCAGTATTACTTCATAGATGCCTGAACTCACTTACTAGATCTGGAGGCCATATGTCTTTCTGTTGTTGCCTTTTTCCTATTAATAATCTGGTTTTGTTCAAGGTGTTTGTGTTTTCTCTTTCTTGTTTTTTCCTTATTGCTCTCTATCTGGGTCCCTTCCCTCTGGTTGTTGTTCTTTAGGGGTTGGATCTTAAAGTAACTGAGACCCCTCCCATGCTGAGCATGGGTTAATTAGACTAGATCTGTTCCCCTGACTGACCTTTGGGTGGTCAGAATTGGACCCAGCTGGATGCTGTTCTCTTTCTGCCATGCTTGAGCCTTTGTACACACACTGTTTCCTGTCCTCACGTCTGGTCCTGTTCCCTCCATTCCTTAGGTCTTTGACACTGGCAGTTCGGAGCTTTGTGTTTCACTACAGGGTTATCTGCCCTGGAACTGGCTCTGCATGGTACACAGGGTTTTGGCCCAGCTCCAGCTCTGATGGAGATTTGGAGTTTTCTGACCTGGCGCAGACAACTTTAGAGCTTTGCAATGCTGGTGCAGCAGGGTTGTGACCCACGGCTGGCTTTTGCTTTTAAGAGATGGTGGCTGCCTGGTTGTCTCTCTCAGACTGGGCAAAATGTCACAGTCTAGAGCCTATATCTTCATGGGATTGTAAAGAGTGAAGGGCTTTAAGGGGTTAAGTTGGGTGTGAGTTTTGTTGTAAGCTTGTATTGTGGTGTCCTTGGAGTTTGATAAGTAGTATGGAAAGTGGGGGGAAGGCTGTTGTCAGTAAGCGTCTATTTATGGATTTTAGATATTTTTCTTTTTGGTTGTTTTTTTTTAACCTTCTTTTGTATTCTTGATATTCCAGCCCATGGAGACAGCTAAAGTAGTGTTGATAGAGCATAATTTTTTTTAGAGAGGTTTGAAAGGTTGTGGGATTCTCCATCTTGTTGCTCATGTGACCTGGCATTTCTAAGATAGTATAATTTGAAGACACGATCATTCTGCTTTCCAAATCAATAGTTTTTCCCGTGTGTCATCGAGTATGAAGGCTTGATGCTTTGACTGACATTGTTTTATCCTGTTTGTGGGAATTCCTTGTTTTGCTTTTTTATTAATATTGTCAACGAAATGAAGTTTTTGTTGCATGATCTATTGTTGATGAAACCATGCTAGCTATTACTGATTGCTGCTTCCTTTACTAAGATTTTCTGACTTAGAGAACTGAAATTTGTTAGCCTCCAGCTTAAATAGCATAGATAGGATCCCATGACCTAAAATTCTGTTGGGGAAGTGAATACTATGTTAAGAGTAAGAAGAGTAAAACTAGTAGATATTTGATAAATTTTTTTGATTGATTAAAATAATCCGTTCCTCATTACTTTCGTTTGGGTTGTCAGTATTTTGTTTTTGAGAGCATCCAATCCCGTCTAATCAGTTTCCCTTATATGATGTTAGCCTGTGAGGGTCCTCAGTAATCCATTGTTTAGAAATATTGGTTACATTCCTAGAGTGCCTGACTTTTTCTTTTTTATCTGTCACAAAATCTAACATAGCATCATCTTTTCCTGCTAAGTTTTCTGTCATTCCTACTATGGTTACTAATTTTTTCAGGTTGCCTAAAGACTAGTCTCTTGAAATATTAGTCTTATCCTTTTATTCAATAAATTTTTGAGTATATACTATGCTCCTATTAGAGTCTCTGCCCTCCAGGAGGTTATCTGTTTTTATGTAAATATCTAGAATGCTTGGGAGAGATACCCTTCTAACTCACCAATGGATTTGCCTCCCCTTGGTTACCCTCAACCTGGTTTGGCCCCGTCTGCCAAAACAGTTTACCAAAGTGTGGCCACTGCACATAATGCAGCTTCTTGGAGCCACAGGTGAGAGTTAGGTGGAACAAGCAGACACCAGAGGTGGAAAGAGCCCCAAAAAGGGCTTGGCAACCATCACACCAAAGGTACTGATCCTCCCTGAACACACCCTACACCCCAAGCATGTGAAGATTTCCTCTGGTGAAATGGGCGGATGAGAATAATTTTTTCCAAGGCCATGAAGGCAGTTGAAGCAGGTGATGTGGAGCACTTAGAGCTTGGTTAGACATCAAAGATGTCAAGGTCATCCACTGCATCCTGAGCTATTGCCAGCCATCTTGACTCTGTCGTGCCACTGGACTATGATGGCTCTGGAGGAGAGAATGGGACTGATAACTTTGTGCAACTCTGCCTCACTTAAATTCAGTTTATGCACGAATCAAAAGACAACACTCATACCATTTTATTATTATGCCTCAAAGTCCTGTGGTAACAGTCAAGTGATGAAGTAGCAGGTGTGGATACACTGGGAGCTATGTCACAACCCTGCATGTTTGATGCCTGTCGAGTTCTCTTGCAATAAGAGCAGTTCATCTTTCAGGTCTACTGGATTTTTGTGTTTGTCTATTAATGTGTGCAAGTTCCATGTATCAGTGGTGAGTGGAATCATCTTTGCAGATGTTTTTGTACATTTTGTACATTTTTTTTGTGTTTTGACCACATAGTGGGATTCCCCACCTGCTGCAGTAATCAGGCCAGGGTTGGGTAAGCAGACAGTGTTTAGGGCACCCTTTCTAACCACCTTCTTCACACCAGGAGGTGAGTAGTGCAATCCTTAAAAGGCTGCTCAGGCACCTAGCTGAGATTTACAAGGTAGGGGGAACCATTGCTCATACAAAAGCTGACTGAAATTTTCCAAGTTATATGGCAAGAGGAAGTTATCTCCCAGGAGTTTAAAGATGCCTCCATTGTCCATCTCCATGACAATCACAGGCGGGGTTTCTCTCTTAGTCATTGCTGGCAAGATTCTTGCTAGAGTCCTCCTTAATAGGCTGATCCTTCACCTGGAAGATGGTCATATACCTGAGAGACAGTGTGGCTTCAGAAAGGACCGAAGAACAGTTGATAATGGTGTTTGCTGCCCGACAACTCCAAGAGAAATGCCAGGAGCAGAATAAAGATTTGTACGCAATGTTTGTAGATCTGACCAAGGCCTTTGACGCTGTTAGCTGTGAGGGCTTATGGAAATTTTGTCAAAGTTTGGTTGCCTGGAAAAGTTAATCAGTATTTTACGTCAGTTTCATGATGGCTTATTTGCCTGGATTCTGGATAGTTGACAATGCTCTTGTGCCTTCTCAGTCACCAAAGCAGTGAAACAGGGCTGTGTGCATTTCTCTTAGTTCTGTTTCTTAAGGCCAAACCAAGCAAAACAAGTCTAAGTCTTCTTTCACATGATAGTCCTTTAAATATTTTGGGATGGCTGTCCATTACCCTCTGCCCTCTTGCCCTCACCCTCAACCAAGTCTTTTCTTCTTCAAACTAAGTATCCCTGATTTCTGTGGTAGTTGTTTCCTGTCTTTTTCTATACATTTCCTCAGATTGTCACTATGCATATTACCCAGAACAAAGTATTCCTTATGTATTTTGATAATGATCATTATAAATAGCACTTTATATAACACTTTAAGGTTTATAAATTATTTTATACATATGCTATCTCATTTGAGTATCATATGAGTTTCACAGGCAACAAATGCTGTTGGAACTCAGAGACGTTGCTCAGGGAGAAAGGACTTCATGGAGTAAAATCTTGTGAACCCAGCAAATAAGGAATCTTTTATCAGAAAGTATCCCTTTCTCAGTACTCTTTAATACCAATTCTACAAGAAGCTTTTCCCAGTCCTCTTAATTACTTTCCCTAAACTTTTCCTAAATATAACCTATTTGCTTACATGCCTCCCTCATTAGATTGTGAGCTTTTTTGTCTTTCTTGAGTACATTTATTGACTGATATACAATTTAAAAACTCAGCTATCACCATATGAATATCTCCTCTAATTCAATACTAGTCTTAATTTTGGTTGGCTTTTTGTTTGAGTTAGCAGTAGGTAGGGTCCTAAACATCTTTTGACCTGGAAAGTGCACCAAAATGTCTATTTCTAGTCAGGGATATACCTAAATGATTTCAGATGGAAGTGACTATGTTCTAAAAAGGCATTTAGAAAATGATTTTATACAGTCTATGAAAACTCATTCCATTATTTAGAAACATTTTTCTTTAGGAAAAATAATGTTTAGTTCTGTTTCATTCTTTTTTTTTGTCCTTTTTCATCTTTAACGTAGAGCAAGAACTGTTTGCTGACCTTCTGCATGAAAACATTGTAAAGATTATTAAGTAACCCTAGCATATAATTTTTCTTTTTTTTTTGTTGAGGGTGGCTATCAGTGGAAACATTTTGGTGTCTCATTGTCCTTCCTATGAAAAATAGAAAATAATTTCCTTTATAAAGTTCCATAGATTTTGGTTTGCTGAAGTATGTTGTAGAGAAGCAAGCTGTCAAGAATCTTTTTAGTGCTATAAATCTTTCTCCAGTGCACACATTTGTTTTTTATTCATTTGTAAGTTATTGTTCTACCTGTACTAAATGGTTTAACACTTAGTAAAAGTCATATATGTCCTTGATATTATAGTTTTAAAATAACTCTGCTTGGCTTAAAAATTATATTCTTTATCTCCTTTCCATACATTTCCTATCCTTTATGTTTGATAATTTGATGGAGTCTACCTACCATCTTTCACTTCTTACTACTCTCCTTCCCCCACTTCTTTTAAAATAAAAATTGTATTAATTGTTTTCCAGTAAATAGGAAAAGGGCATCCAGTACTTGTAAGTAGTACCTTGTGCATAATTGTAATTACAGTTGGGAGAAGCTGAATTTCTTTCATAATCCCTGAATTCTCTCTTAAGCATTATTGTAGGGTGATTGATGAACATTTCATGATGGAAATAAAAAGAAAACAGGCTTTAATTTTTAATTCTGTCATATAACTGCTTACCTTCAAAATAAGTGGGTGGGTGTTGGATTAGTGTTAGTGTTCTGTTTTCTATAGCTTGTATTTTTTAAGATTTTTAGTCCTTTTAGAATATCCACAGTAGGATTTTCTGATCCTGTACCGGCTTTCAAGGCAGGGTCCAAATTCTGAGGTGAACCTGACCCTACTCTGAGATAGGGAAGAGCTAGGATCCTTTGCTTCTCTTGTCCCCAGCCTAGGTCTCTAATTTCTCTTTTATCTGTTGGATCATTTCATATTTTCTCTGTAGACTAAATCAAGATTAAATAAAGTGACTGAGAATTTTATATTTTGTATTTTGAATGTTTGTGATTTTAAAAAATCGTAATTTCAGAAGACTTCTGAATGAGACCTAAGATACTATTTCCTATGAAGCAGAACTATTATAATTTTCTTTTATTTTGTGACAGCTATTCTGAATAATATTTCATCTTGTCAGAGAAATGCTACCACACACTTGTCAACTTTGTCATAAGGCAGTAAATTTAGTATTATGGTTAGTGCTTTTTAAAAAACTAGTATAATGGGAAAATTGAAAGTTGATATTAATGAAATTGAATAGTTTGCACACTTGGTAAACTGAAAAAGGACCTTTTATTTCTAGATTACTATAGCAAGATAGTTTGTTTTGGAGATGACTATTGCTAGCATTTGCTATATTGGTTTAGTGAGTTGTTTGCTGTGGTAAGTTTAAAGAAAACAAAATCCACACAGCTCTCATTGGGTCAGTGTCACCTAAGGTAAAAAATCTGACCAATCAGCAAGTTTATTTATTTTTTTATGAATTTATTTATTAAACTTTTTACATTCATTTTCACAAAATTTTGGGTTCCAAATTTTCTCCCCATTTATCCCCTCTCCCAACCCCAATACACTGAGCATTCTAATTTCCCCTATCACCAGTCTGCCCTCTCTTCTATCATCCCTCCCTTCCCTTGACCCCATCTTCTCTTTTGTCCTGTAGGGCCAGATAACTTTCTATTTCCCATTACTGTATTTCTTATTTCCTAGTAGCAAGAACAATACTCAACAGTTGTTCCTAAAACTTTGAGTTCCAACTTCTCTCCCTCCATTCCCTTTGGGAAGGCAGGCAATTCAATATAGGCCATATCTGTGTAGTTTTGCAAATGACTTGTATAATAGTTGTGTTGTGTAAGACTAATAACTATATTTCCCTCCATCCTGTCCTGCCCCACATTGTTTCTATTCTCTCTTTTGCTCCTGTCTCTCCCCAAGTGTTGACTTCAAATTGCTCCCTCCTCCCATTGTCCTCCCTTCCATCATCCCCCCCATCCTGCTTATCTCCTCCCCCACTTTCCTGTATTGTAAGATAGGTTTTCATCCCAAAATGAGTGTGCATTTTATTCCTTCCTTTAGTCGAATGTGATGAGAGTAAACTTCATGTTTTTCTCTCAGCTCTCCTCTTTTTCCCTCCACTAAAAAGTCTCCTGCTTGCCTCTTCTGTGAGAGATAATTTGCCCCATTCTATTTCACCCTTTCTCCTCCCAATATATTTCTCTCTCACTGTTTACCTTAATTTTTTTAAGATATGATCCCATCCTATTCAATTCACTCTGTGCTCTCTGTCTGTGTGTGTACTTGCATGTGTGTATGTGTGTGTGCACACATGTGTGTGTATGTGTGTGTGTGTGTGTGTGTGTGGTCCCACCAACTACCCAGATACTGAAAAGTTTCAAGAGTTACAATTATTGTCTTTTCATGTAGGAATGTAAACAGTTCACCTTTGGTAAGTCCCTTATGACTTCTCTTTGCTGTTTACTTTTTCATGCTTCTTCTCATTCTTGTGTTTGAAAGTCAAATTTTCTTTTCAGCTCTGGTCTTTTCATCAAGAATGCTTGAAAATCCTCCATTTCATTGAATGACCATTTTCCCCCTGAAGTATTCTACTCAGTTTTGCTGGGTAGGTGATTCTTGGTTTGAGTCCTAGTTCCTTTGACTTCTGGAATATCCTATTCCATGCCCTTCAATCCCTTAATGTAGAAGCTGCTAGATCTTGTGTTGTCCTGATTGTATTTCCACAATACTGGAATTGTTTCTTTCTAGCTGCTTGCAATATTTTCTCCTTGATCTGGGAACTCTGGAATTTGGCCACAATGTTCCTAGGAGTTTCTCTTTTTGGATCTCTTTCAGGCAGTGATCTGTGGATTCCTTGAATACTTATTTTGCCCTCTGGTTCTAGAGTATCAGGGCAATTTTCCTTGATAATTTCATGAAAGATGATATCTAGGCCTTTTTTTGATCATGGCTTTCAGGTAGACCCATAATTTTTAAATTGTCTCTCCTGGATCTGTTTTCCAGGTCAGTTGTTTTTCCAAAGAGATATTTCACTTTCTCTTCCATTTTTTCATTCTTTTGGTTTTGTTTTGTGATTTCTTGGTTTCTCATAAAGTCATTAGCCTCCATCTGTTCCATTCTAATTTTGAGAGAACTAATTTTCTTCATTGAGCTTTTGAACATCTTTTTCCATTTGGCTAATTGTGCTTTTGAAAGCGTTCTTCTCCTCATTGGCTTTTTGAACCTCTTTTGCCAAATTGAGTGAGCCTATTTTTAAAGGTGTTATTTTCTTCAGCATTTTTTTGCAAGGTATTGACCTGTTTTTCATGCTTTTCTTGCATCTCTCTCATTTCTCTTCCCAGTTTTTCCTCCACCTGTCTAACTTGATTTTCAAAATCCTTTTTGAGCTCTCCCATGGCCTGAGCCCATTGAATATCTATTTTGAATGTTTGGGATACAGAAGCCTTGACTTCTATGTCTTTCCCTGATGGTAACCATTTTTCTTCCTCATCTGAAAGGAAAGGAGGAAATATCTGTTCACCAAGAAAGTGACCTTCTATGGTCTTACTTTTTTCCCCTTTTCTGGGCATTTTCCCAGCCAGTTCCTTTACTTCTGAGATTCCTCTCCACCCCTGCCTCACTAGTGCTTGTGGTCTGACATTCAAAGGCTGCTTCCCAGCCGCAGGGCTTTCAGTGTGGGCGGGGCTTGCTATTCAGTGGGATTAAGTTCAGGTGCTCAGGTGGGGGCAGGGCCACCACACAGGGCTCAGTTCCCTCAGGGGCTTTATGCAGAGACCTTCAACAATGGAACCGAGGTCCATCTCTGCTCCAGGGAGCTACTGGATGCTCCCAAGGGGGCCTGAGTTATGGAGACACCCCGCTCCCCTCTCATCTGGCCAAGTAGGCTCTCACACTGACCTGTGGCGCCTGTGGGTGGAGGGACCTTCGCAGCCGCCAGAGATTCCTTCCCTGAAGCCTGCTCCAATCTGCTGCTCTCCATGCCGCGCAGCCAAGGCAGGGCTGGGCTCCGCTCTGGGTCCGGTGCTCGACAGACCTTTGGGGTCAGTTTTTCAGGGCTCTCTGGAACAGAAATCTCCTCCACTCCATTGCTGTGCAGCTTCCACTGCTCCAGAATTTGTTGGGAGTTCTTTTTACAGGTAATTTATGGGCTGTGGGCTCGGAGCTAGCATAGGTGAGTCTTTCTACTTCGCCATCTTAATCAGCAAGTTTCTAACTGCCCACCTTTTGCTAGTCACTGTACTTGGGTGTTGGGAATACAAGTACAGAGAATAAAGTGATGTCTTCTTGAAAAGTTCAAGACATTAGTTTATGAATAGATGAGCACGCAGTTGACTCTGGAAACTAGGAGAGCCTGGGTTTGAGTTTCAGTTCTTGTAGTTGTTAAGATGTGTGCCTTGTTGGATATCTTAGTATGTTAGAAGAATTTATTGTTTTTTTCAGTTAAATAACAAATTCTAACAGTAGGCCAATTGCATGACATGATTTACACAAACCTCTTTAATAATTTCCACTTGAAGCTTTAGATCAGAGACCCATCTGTGAGTTTGTGTTATATTTTCAATGTAATAGTCATAAGTAAGTCCTTAAGATAGTTAGGGGAGGGGAGGGAGATTTTTGTTGGTAGGATAGGGTCCAGACCTTGAATTTTTGCTATGGCTCTATTTCTTGTTACATATATGACATAGGACCCAGGGGGTCACTTCATTTCTCTGGGCTGCCTTTTCTGCAAGATGAAGAAATTGGGTTGGATAACTTATAACATACCTTCTGGCTCTGAATCTATGCTTCTGTGGTCCAGTATGGTTTCTTTAATATCAAATCACTTAACCTTTTTTAAGCCTCAGTTTCTTCCTTTGTAATATGGAAATGATAGTACTTGCATTCAGTTACATATGATTATTATGAAGGTCCCATGCAATAATATTTGTGAAGCTCTTTTTAAGAATTATGGTATTATATCAATATCATTTTCTTCTTACATATGTAAAGGGACTCGCAAAAGGAAACACAGAGAATGAAAGGTAGGAATCCCTGTCCTGCCCTCTCACCCTCTTCTTCCCCTTTGTTAGCTCTCATTGCAGCATCCAGAATTGTAGAAACTAGTGTTTGAAAGGGCAGATTCATATAGTCCAATGTCGCATCTGATTTGTGCCTACTGACAGCTAGTCTTCATCTACCCTTCAGGGAGATATAGAAAGAAGTGAAAAGAGGAAACCCCCAACATTCTACCTCTGTTCCTTTCCTGTCCTCAGAGGCCTACCCTCTTTATTTAATTACCCTCACTCAAGTTCCACCCTTGCTGTAAAAAAAATATCTATAGATAACTAGTCACGTACTCTTTTCTCTTCCCCATACTGTTAGAGTCCCCATTCAAATCCTTTTATTCATCCCCAAATACTCTCTGCTAGAAGCAACATGATATAGAGTGGAAAGAATCCAGAATTTGGAAGCAGAGGACCTGTCTGTCTTATCACCTGTTCCTTTTGACATCTTGGGCAAGTCATATCTCTGGACATTAGTTTTCTAAATCTATAAAATGAAGTTTGAACTGAAATGATCCCTAAGGTTTCTTCTAACTAAAAAGAATTCCTAAGGTCCTTGCCTTAAATAATGAAAGTCCTGTCTTTTCTGCAACTTGGATCATTTTTGAGAAGGATATTCCTGGCATCCAAACATAGACGAGTGATCTCATTTTCCTCTAGAAATACTGTTATAAATGGAAGTTCAGTTCTCTGATTAGTACTATATAAATGTATATAAACTTGAGGTATAAAAGCTAAAGCTTTTGTGGATTGGTGTGAGAATCTAACCACTCTTTGTAATGTTTTTGTGGGAAAAAACGTTTCCTGAGTGCTAATCAAGTGCTATGTAATTTTAGAACGTAATACATTGAAATTGAGAATGAAAGGAAAGAAGGTATGCAATTACATGTGGAAAGAACTTGGGGTAATGAAATACTCTCTTAATGGATTAAGATCTTCTTAAGAGAGATACCTTCCTCAAATTGAAATCCATGGACTTTTATTGAATTGTTTTATAAAGATCCTCTATGTGACTTTAGCAGAAACAGCATTGTGGAGAGGCAGTGTGGTGTAATGGATAGACAACCTTAGACTTGGTATCAGGAAGAAATCCCATGCTTGACACTTATTAATTGTGTGATACAGAGCAAATCATTTAACCTTTTTTATCCTTAGTTTCTCCGTCTATAAAACGAAGATAATAATAGCATTTCTCTGGCTTGTTAAGATTAGGGCTTAAAGCATTATTTGAATGTGTGCTGTTAATAATCATATTTTTAATCAAATTTTGTTGATTCTTCCTATGTAATATATCTGGCATGTGCTTTTACCCATTCAGTTTAATTTAATTCATCCAACAGTTATCAAATTCTTACTGTGAGCAGTGCAAGTATGCCTGGTTGCGGAGGAGATGCGAAATTTCTTCCCTTTTATGTCTGGGAGAATAGACATATAGTATGTACAGATCAATAAAGAAGTTGGAGAAGGACAATGCAAAGTGTTTTGTGAGAGTTTTAGGTGAACTTGAGGGAAAAGGTCCGTATTTGACTGATGGGGTAAGTGGTTGGAGATCTGAGAAAACGAGGCTTCAGAAAGGTAGCACTTGAGTGGGGCTTTTAAAGGATGGGTAGAATTCAACAAGTGAAAAATAGGAAGGAGGACATGATATGCCTATCAGATATGGCATTAACAAGATGTGGAACAAGAAAAATGTAAAGGAATATTCAAAAGACAATGGTAATTGAGTTTGGCTGGATTGTAGAGTAGGTAGAAGGAATTATGAGACTAGATTGGAAAAAAGTGATTTCAGACTTGAATGCCTTGAATGCCAGGCAAAGGAATTTGAACTTACTCCACTAAAGACTTTTGACTAGAGGAGTAGGAGTTCAGCTGGTTTACTCACCATCCCTTCTCCTTGACCTCCATAGCCCTACCTTTTGTTTATGCTTTTGTCTGTGGTAAAGGAGAAAAAGCAAACTGACTTTGAACTCAGTTTCTACTTCAAACACTTTAGCTTTGTGACCCTTGGCAAATCACTTAATCTCTCTCGGCTTTAGTTTGTTTAAATGAAAGGATTGTTTTGTATGATCACTTAGGCCCTTCTAGTTCTAGAGGTATGACCTTCTAGGAATGTTTTCTTCATTTTAACTCCTAACTTCTCTTTAAAGTTTTCCTGATACCTCCGTCTTAAGTTATTGATCTCTTAGTTTAATTCCTGTAGCAATATTCTGTATATCAATCATCTGACAAATCATGTATGCCTAGCTCTTCTATTATTATTTCATACTATGCTTTATATAATTATGACTTAATTTCATATTTTCAACTAGATTATAACCCCCTTGAGGTCTGGAATTTTTTTCTAGAAATTCTGTATCTAAAAGAATGAAGTATAGTCACTTAATAAATGTTTTCATTTGAATCTTTTGTTTAAATAAAAATTTTCACTCATCTTGAGGCAATTTATGTTTAAATGTTTTATATTTTGGTTTTCCAGATATGATTTTTAAAAAATATCTATTCCATTATGATAAAGCAAAGAGCCATTTCAGCTCTGCACTGTTCTGTGCAATTAAATCCCTTGCTCCCTTGTCATCTTTTGCCAAATTGAAGCACTGGATTTTTGTTATCGTCTGCTTCCTCCAATTGCTGAATGAATCTGTAGGAAACCTCAACAATGATGACTGGGCGCATTTCAGTTTCATGTTATCCATTCTTAATAGGCTCACACTGCTGTAAGGCAGTCCTTTTGTTTCTTCTTATTGAACCTTTTTCTCTCCACAGAATTTATTCCAGACTTTCTCTTCTTTCCTCAAGCATCTTATACCTCCTTCTTCCTTATATCTCAGCTGTAGACCTTGCCTGTTATTTTACTGAAAAAAATGAGGCCATTTTCTTCTTTTTAAAAAAATATTTAATATTTTATTATTCCCCAGCGACATGTAAAAACAATTTTTAACATTCTTTTTTAAAAATTTTGAATTCCAAATTCTCTCCCCCACTTTTCTCCCTCCTCAGTGAGAAGGAAAACAATTTGATATAGGTTATACTTGTTCAGTCATGCAAAACATATTTCCAGATTAACCATATTGCAAAAGAAAACATAGACTGCCTTCCCCCTTCCCCCCCCAAAAAAAAACCAAGAAAAAAAGATATGTTTCAATCTTCATATTCCATCAATTCTTTTTCTAGAAATAGCTAGCATTTTTTTTAATCAAAAGTCCTTTGAAATTGTTTTAGATCATTGTATTGCTGAAAGTAGCTAAGTCATTCACAATTAATCATTGTACAATATTGCTGTTACTGTGTACAATGTTCTTTTGGTTTTGCTCATTTCTCTTTGTGTCAGTTCTTGTAAATCTTTCCAGGTTTTCCAGAGTTTTTCTTCTCATCATTTGTTATAGTACAATAATATTTCATCGCGATCATATACCACACACATCTTGTTCAACTATTTCCCAATTGATGGGCTTCCACTCAGTTTCCAGTTCTTTGCCACCATTAAAAGAGCTACTTATAAATATTTGTGTGCTTATGGATAACTTTCTTTTTTATTTTTTATCTTGTTGGGATATTGACTTAGTAGTGGTATTACTGTGTCAAAGCATGGTAAAATCTTTTGGGCTTAATTACAAATTGCTCTCTGGAGCAGTTGAACCAGTTCACAACTCCACCAACAGTGTATTAGTGTCTCAATTTTCCCACATGCCCTACAACATTTGTCATTTTCCTCTTCTGTCGTATTCTCTCCAGGTATTCTTCTTTTCTCTCTCTATATTCCTTTACAGTAATCTCATCAGAATCCCATGGCTTTTTTTAATTATCATCTTTCTGTAGATGATTCCTAGACCTCTATTTCCAATTCCCATCTCCCTTGAGCTTTAGTACCACATCATGAATTGCCTATTAGACATTTCAAACTGGATGTCCTAGAGACGATGTAAGTGAATCATACCTCAAAATTGAAGTCTTATCTTTCCCCCAAATCCCTAAACCATCCTATTTCTGCTTGAGGCACCACCATTATTGTCTCCCAGGTTTGTAACCTATCTTTTACTGTCCCTTATCTTGCATATAGCAATCAGTTGCTCAGTCGTGCTTCTCTCCCTTCGCTATTATCTCTCGCATCTGACCTCTCTTTTCTACTCACACAGCTATCATCTTAAGCCTCATTACTTCTCACCCAGACAATTCAGACAATTGCAACAGCCTTTGAACAGTGTCCCTGCCCCAAATCTCATTGCTCCAGTTCTTCCTATAAACTACTGTCAAAGTAATTTTCTTTAAGCTCAGATCTGAAACTTATGTTTCCCCTACATAACCAACCTAAGTGGATTTTTATTGCTTCTAAGATAAACTATTAAAATTTTTGTTTATTTTTAAAGTCTTAAAATCCTGGTTTCAATTTTTGTTTTTAATCTAATTAATCTTTTCTTCCCCTCTGCTTATAGTCTACAATCCAGCCAAACTGACTTTTTCTCTTTTCCCTGCATAAAACACACCATTTCCTGTCTCTGTGCCTTTGCCCTGTCTGTCCACAATTCCCATTCCAGCTTGGCTTCTCCAGCAGGTCATTTTTTTCTGTCATCTTTTCATTGTGAATGACCTTAACTGCCAAATAGAATTTTATATTTGATGATGTAGTCAGTAGGGGGGTGGGAGAGTTTTAGTTGGAAGGTATTCTATTCTTTATAAAGGAAAATCATTTAAATCAGCTGAATGAAGTATAAATTAGAGTAGAAAGAGACTTGAAACAAGGAGCCCAACCAAGTCATTATTACTAGTTCAGACATGAGGTTATGGGGGCCTGGTGGCTGTGTAAAGTGCAGAGGTGTTGTGAAGGCAGGACCAGCAAAACCTGGAAATGGATTATGTGGGGTGAGTGAGAGTGAGCATTTGAAAATGCATCAAGATTACAAGCCAGGTGAGTAGGAGGGTGATGTGGTGCCCTTGATGATAATAGGAAGGAAGTTTGAAAAAGAGGAGATTTGGAGGGAAAAGATAATGAGTTCTGTTATTGATATGTTGAGTTTCATGTCTATGGGCTAGCCAGTTCAGATGTCCAATAGACAGTTTTTGTTCTGACACTGGAAGTCAGGAGAAAGGTTAAACCTGAATAACTGTATCTGAGCATTATCTACATAGAGATGCTAATTGAATCCTTGAAAGTTGATGAGATCTTCAAGAGGAATAGCATTGAATGAGAAGAGAAGAAAGGTCTTTGGATGTAACTTTGATGGACAGGAGACTCTCTTGGAAAGGAGAGAACTAGGAGATAATAATAGTGTCATGAAAACCTCGAGCAGAGAGAGTATTCAGAGATGTCGTTCTCTTGGCTGTAGAGGTTTTCAAGAAGGGTGAGAGTTGAGAAAAGGCCATTAAAACAGAGTAGACCATTGGCAATTAAATCATTGTTAACTTGGCAGACAGCCCTTTTTATTCTGTTGAATGATGAGATTAGAAGACAGTCTGGGTGAAGCTAGGTGGTGCAATGGACAGAACACTGACCCTGGAGTCTGGAGGACCTGAGTTCAGATGTGCCCTGACACAATACTAGCTCTGTGACTCTGGGCAAGTCACTTAACCTCAACTGCCCTTCTCCTACTCCCACCCCCAAAAAAGACAGACTAAAGAGGAGAGCATGAGAGGATGGGAAATAGAGGTGCCAATTATAGGGAGATTTCTCAAGGAGTTTTGCCACTAAAGAGAGATACAGGAAAATAACTTTTGTATATGGTTGCCCAAATGAAGGTTTTTTTTTTTAAAGGGTAGGAGAGAGATGTGCACATTTTTATAGGCAGCAAGCAGGGTGGCATCCAGCAGATAGGGAGAGATTGAAGACTGGTAGTGGTCATTAGTCATATACAAAAATAAGAGTGGAGCAAGTGGATCAGCAATATACTACAAGATCAGTGACAAATGAAAGTCACCTATATATAGTATTCATTGCAACACTGTGATAGTATTAAGAAACTGGAAGCAAAGTGGAGTCCTCATCAAAAGAGGAATGGTTGAAGAAATAATATGAATGTAATGGAATAGCACTGCAATGAAAGAAGTAACAAATATGAAAAATTTGGAGAAATATGAAGACTTTTATGTAGCAATTCAGAAAGAGCAAATCAGAATCAAGAATACAATATACACATTGTCTGTAATAATATAAATTAAAAACAACAGCAAAGGCTTTTGAACTCAGATTCATAGAATTGAACAATCTTGCTTCTGAAGAAGGGATGTTTGATAGCTTTAAATTGATGTCACAGACAAGTTAGATAAGTTACAGTACTTAAGTACTATCAGTCTAATTAGAAGTAAGATGAGCTAGTGTGCTACCCCAGCAGTTCAAAACGGGACATAGAGGAAGGAGGCCTGGAAAAGTCTTACACAAAATGAAGGACTATGTTCAGGTATCCACAGCAGAACTGGAAAAACCGTATGAATTTAACTCAACAAGGGATACACCTTCATTTCTGTGCTTGAGTAGGTTAAATATATATTTTTTATTATTATGATATTATTGAATGTTTTCTTTTTGCTTTAATTAGCCTCCAGTATAGTTGTGGAATGTTTCTTTTGTTGTTCTTATACTTATTTATCACTATGTTATCATTTGATAGAATTCTAAATATTGCTTACTTTAAAAATGGTTTATTATTGCTAGGAAGAGACTTTTGTCTATAGCCATTAATTTTAAAATCTGTAACCTTTTGTTTTTCGGAATTGTTACTCTTTATTATGTTTGAGGTCTGTGATCATGGTAAATTTCTTTCTCAGGTAGATTTCTAAAAACAAGTTTTTTGTTTATAGAAAGAGAAAATATGCCAGTGCTTGGTTATTTTTCATTTGGAAGCTCAGTGTTTCCTAATATTTCCCTGGTTTATGTGTCCTTTTTCATGTGTAAAATAGCCACAACAGTAATAATGATACATGTACCACCCACCTCACAAATTTATGAGGAATCAGAGAATCTGGGTTTTATACTGCTTTGTAGAGCTGCTATATAAATGAAAAATACTTTTATTAATTGCTGATGATAATTTTCTCTAGCCCAGATCAGTTGATCATATGATTTAACACTGTAAAGAAGCTTGGAGAACATGAGTCTTTTAATAGCGTTCTGACCAGAGGAAAGTTATTTAGCCTCTTTAAACCTCAGTTTCATTATCTGTATTTGATGAGAGACAGTGGTTGAGATGCAATTGTTTTGTTAACAGGCAAGCTTTCTTTAAAGGTGAGGTGCTGCTATTTAATGGATACTATGACTGTTATGCAGCACATTACAGATTTTATTACAATTTTTTTTTCCTAGCAGCTTTGTGCTTGTTTTTTGAAAGGATTGCAAAGCTAAGATTAAAAAAAAGTCTTTTTTCTCACTCATGAGAATCTGTGGGTGATGTGTAATGGTTAGCGAAGCGCAAATACTTATAAGGCAAAATACACATTCCTTAACAGTGAGACGAAGTCCTCTGGAAATTCAGGGGAGGGAGGAATCACATTTTATTGAAGGAGTAGGGATCAGAAAGATCTTTATAAAGGTGATAATTTTAGCTGGATATCAAAGGATGCAATAGAAATTATTAGGCAGAAAAATGGGGATAGGAAGGGAAAGGGTATTCCAGATAGTGAGTAAATATTGCAAAGAAGTAAGAAAGTGTGGAGTGTTTGGGGAACTGTGAATAGTTTGACTGATACTTAGGACAATTTGGAAGCTAAGACTGGAAAAGTAGATTGTTGTCAGAGCATGGAGAGCCCAGAATGCTTGAACTGAAAGAAGTTTTTTATTCTTTTTCATAGGCAGTGAGTTCCTATTGTTAGGGACAGTTAGGTGGCACAGTGGAGAGAGTGCCAGGTCTAGAATCAGGAGGAATCATCTTCCTGAGTTCAGATCTGGTCTCAGACATTTATTAGCAGTGTGACTCTGGGCAAATCACTTAACCCTGTTTGCCTTAGTTCCTCATCTGTAAAATGAGCTGGAGAAGGAAACAGCAGAACAATCTAGTATCTCTGCAAAGAAAACCCCAAATGGGGGCCACAAATAGTTGGATACAATTGAACCAACCAGACTTTCCATTGAAGAGTTTTGAGCTGGCAAATGATATTTATACTTGCAGGGCTTGAAGGGGAAAAGTCTGGAGCAAAGGACACTAGATATACTGGTTATTATTGCAGCAGTCAAAGTGAGAAGAGTAATGGAAGCCCTAAACTAAGGTGATAGCAGTGAGAATGGAAATTCTAGCAGTCTATCAGGAATCCCTAAGCTATTTTGAGTCATGGACTTCTTTAATGATCTGGTGAAACCTATGGACTCAGTATCAGATTAAGGTTTTTAAATGCATAAATAATACGCGTTCAATTCAAGTATATAATTAATATAATTGAAATATAAAATAGTTGACATAAAACTTTAAGCATTCTTAAGTGCATCACATATATTTTCTCATTTGAGCTAAGCATCAACTTTGCAGGGTAGGTTCTATAGTTATTATCCCTGTTTTATATATGGGAAAACTGAAGCTCTGAATGACTTGCTTACAGTCATACAGCTAGTAAATGTGAGAGTTAGAATCCACATCCAGGTTTATCTGGACTTGAGTTTCAGTGCACTGCCCACCATATGACTTGTCTCTCAAGATTAAATAGAGACTTGGAGATTATTTGGGAAATGGAGAGAATGAACTGCAAGATGAATTTAAGTTCTAAGCTTGGATGGTTGAGAGAATATTATTTCTATTTTCAAAAGGAGGAATTCAGGAAAAGTAGATATTGGAGAAAAGGTGATAATTGAGTTTGGACATGTTAACCTTGAGGTGCTGAAATAATTCCCATGGGGAGATGTTTAACAGTTAGTTGAAAATTTGGAGCTAGAAATCATTATTTGGAGTAATGAAAAGGACTTTTTAGAAGGAGGCTAGCCAATACTGAGGTTAGGTACGTCTATTCACATTCTTACTCCATTGTAAAAGGTTTCTATGATCTTTTGGAGGCAGTAGTTTGATCAGTGTTGACTAAAATGAGTTGTGACAACAAATTATATATACGTACACACATATTTATGTGCACATATGTATGTATACATATGTACACGTAATAATACATACATATATGTGGTATCTCAAAAGTTTTAGTACCATCTTAAACATGTAAGTATGTATTCATGTATGTGCACATTATATATATTCTAATGTGTATGGGTATGTGTGTGTGTGTGTATAACCATTAAGACAAACAGTTATTCTGACTTTCTTTAAAGCTCAACCCTTTACCTTTATTTTATATCTACTTGTCTATTTTAGGCACCTTTCCCTCCTCAACTTACCTCTTTCTGGCATTTAATCTTTAACTCTCAACTGGCTCATTTATCTTTTGACTTCAGCCATGTACTACCATCTCCTCCTCTTGCCTAGGAAACTTAAAGATAAGTCAGATTTTTATTTGTTCCTGCCTCTACTGGCCTGTATCCATACTGTATCCATAGTTCACAGATGAGACTTATGTTACTTCTTTTCCCCAAATGTTTTTGGCCTTGTTTCAGGGATTGTTTATTTTCTCATACAGCTCCCTACCTGTCCTATTTTTCCTCTATTCCCTAATATTCCCCTAGTTTCTGTTTCTATTTTCTTATCTATAGCAGTAATTATATATGTACTACCTACCTCAGAGATTAATGAGGAATCAGAGAAACTGGATTTTGTACTGTTTTATAGATCATCCAGGGCTATATAAAGAAATCTGCTTTTATTAATTTCTAAAGATAGTTTTCTGACCCAAATCAGCAAATTGAAATGTATTTTCTTGTGTAGCTCAATTAGCTTACTATTGAGTGGACGAATAGTTTGAAAATATAATTGAAAAATTGTCCTACTCATGAACAAAAAATAATTGGATATATCAAGGTACAGCTAATGATGAACTCTATTTCATTCTTTATTCACTCAGTATTTTGTAGGTGTGAAGTGAAGACAGAATATTTTATTTCCTCTAATGTTCTTTATTCTCTCTTAGATTGAGGTGAAGGAAAGGATGTTAGATGAGACAGTAGACTAAAATGTTGTCAATGACTTGGGAAGAAATCACTGTAACCTTCTGTATGGATAAATGGATGAGAATTTTGGAATTTTAATATTATTTAAAAATGCTTTTTGTAAATTTTGATGTAATGAAAATTTATGAAGGAATGTGACTCATTAGGAATCAGTTAAGATTGTATAATCATTTAAAACATAAGTTAGTACATATTTTGAAAAATAGAGTTGTGTCTTGTTTGAATCTAAGCCTACCTGTAGGAATAGGAGAGCCACTTTCTTTGAAGACCACAGCTAGAAGGGAATATAGGCTCAGAATTTGAAGACATAAATTATGTTTGGCATAATAAAGGGGAAAAATTTTGAGCTATTGTGGTTAATTAATGGGATAATCGATATAGTACCTAACTGGAGATTGTACCAAGAAAGGACAAGTGTACGGTGTTTAATGAACTTTGAAGTGTCCCCTTTCCTCTCTCTTAAGCATTTTAGTAGGATATCTGATTTAAAGCAACAATACTAACTTTAATTTTTTTAAACCTAATAATTATTGGCATAGATTAAATGTATTTTGGTAACTGAAGGATTATTATAGATAGTTGCCCAGAGCACCGAGAACCTAAGTGACGTACAGAATCTATGCAGAACTCAGGTCTTTCTGACTCCAAAGCCAGTTATCTCCCTATCTAACCAAGCTACATCTTACCCAGTATATACAAAATAATTAATTTTTTGTGAGTTGGGAGCATCTTCCAACAGGAGGATTAGGAAGATCTAGTGAAGGAGATGCCCTAAGTTGGATTTTGAAGATGTAGAGGCAGAGAGGCAATGTACTTCAGGCATGGGGGTGATCTTGTACAGTGACATGGAAATAGGAGATAGAATGTCTTGTTTGGCTGGAAAGTGGGGTGTGTAAAGGGGAGAAATATACAGTAAGCTTTAAAAAATGATCTGGGGCCTAAAAATGAAGGGCTTTAAATGCCAGAGACATTTGTATTTTATCATAGAAACAAAAGGGAACAGTCGAGTTTCTTGAGCAGGAGATTGACTTGGCTAGAATTGTGCATTAGCAGTTCAACTCGGCAGCTGTCAGTCAATGCTTGATTAATAAATTAGCATATATTAAATCCCTACTTTGTACTAGGTGCTATGCTAAGCACTAAGATAGAAAACAGAACCTAATTTGTCTCCCTCCTCCCAAAAAGTAATGAGCTAGCAGACTAATGCTTCAGTACTCCAGGTTAGAGAGAAATGGAATTTAGGATGTTGGCTGTATATGTGAAGGGAATGAGATGAATTCAAGAAATGTTGTGGAGGTAGAACTGAGATTTTCTTTACAGCTCTTTGGATATTGAGGTGAGGAAAGTCAAAATTTTTCTTAAATATACCAGGGTAATTAGAAAGATGCTGCTTCTTTTGACAGAAATGAGGAAGTTAGGAAGAAGAATATTTTGGCGGGGTGTAGTAGGGTTGAAGATAATGAATTCTGCTTTAGAGATTTTGAGTTTGAGGTATTAGCTAACATATAATGCTTTAAGGTTTGCAAATTGTTTTACTTATACTATTCAGTTTGATCTTCACAGCAACCCTGTGAGGTAAATGTTATTATTATCAACATTTTATTAATGTGAAGAAACTGAGTCTGAAGAGTTTTAAGTGATTTGTTCAGGGCTATACATCTAATAAGAATCTGGAGCACATTTTAGATTCTACTGGACTTCTAGTCCAGTGCTCTATCCACTATACTTTTTAGTTTCCTCACCACTGAGATGTTTATTGGATATCGGAAATGTCTAAAAGGTACCTGATATTGGAGAGAAAGATCTGGAAGCAATTTGCATAAGGATGATAATTGAACTATGAAAGCTGGATGAAGTTACTAAGAACAAGATCTAGAAAGGTAAACCAGTATCTAATAGGACAGACTGCTCTGGATAAGAGATGGGTCATCAATGATGATTTGGCAGAGGGAGACGAGTTGAAGGTATGACCAGCTATGTCAAATGCTATGTAGAGGTCATTTAACCTTGAGGAATTAAAAAAAAAAAGTCATATTAGGATTGAGCATTTTAGAACTCAATAACCTTGGAAGGAGTAGTTTCATTTGAATCATGAAGTTGGACACCAGCTTTCAACCTTTAACCTAGGGTTAAGGGACTGAACAGTGAGTAAAAGAGTAAGAGGAAGTGGAGGCCAAATGTTACTGCTCTTTTTTTGGGGGGTGGGGTGAGGGTATGACTAGAAAAAGGAGGAGAGATACAGGTATACCTTACATAATTTGGCTTTAAGTGTTTTTAAACATAGTAGTTTTCTTATAAATTGTAACTTAAAATTTAGAATGTGATATCCTTTAAAAACATCATTAACATTGTTTACCTTTCATTTATGTTGCAGGAGTATGCTGCTGCTGTGCTGCCTTGCGCCCTCGTTACAAACGTCTGGTGGATAACATATTTCCTGAAGATCCAAAAGTAAATTTGACCTCCCACAACTACTGATCTTTCTTTGCCAGACTCTTTCATTCCTCCCTTTTCTGGCCTCCATTGCTCCCAATTTCCTTTCTGTAGTTTTGCCTTTAAACCTTCTGATTTGGAGGAGGATCAATACATTTCCTTGAAATAACTCATATTAACTTTTGTGTCTATTGAAATCTTTTATCTTTAGATAGAAAAGGATTCTTATTTAGGTTTCCAATTACATAGACCATGTGTAATGTCCCCCTTTATTTGCTGCGTTTCCACCTTAGTAGTGCTTAAGTACAAATAATAGTCTCTGCTTTTAAATGCTTTGCTGTCTGAAAACAGTCATTTTTTGAGATTTTTCAGTTAAGAAATCACTTGGTTTTATTTGATCATACTTTAAATGAAAATGCTTGGATGTCTGGTTTATCCTAGTTTTTAGGTGTTCAGAAAAAAAATACTAAATAGCATTTCTTGAATTTATTTCATTCTTAAAATAACCATAGAATTTTTTCACTTGGCATAAACTTTAAGATTCTACTTGCTACTAGTTTTTTTTAAACAAACTATATTTATGAAAATTTAGACGTACAGAACCAGTCAATCCACAAATATTTATTGAACACCATTGAGTCTGCAGGATTCTACGTGAAATACAGTGACGTGCAAGATGTGGTGCTTATGCTGAAGGAAAATCTACTTGGGGAAAATAAAATAGGAAAAGTTAAACTGCAGAAGTATTGGAATCATGAGAAAATATTTAGAGATAATAAATTAATACTTAAATTATTAAATTAATATTGTTATAATTTGTAATTATTTATAAATATGTATTTATTTATAAATATATAGTATTTATAAAGTACTTTTATCAAAACACCTTGTGAGGTAGGTAGATCAAGTATTGTCTCTCTATGAGAGGTTAAGTGGTTTGTTCATAATTGCTTGACTGTTAAGTCAGAATTCAATTCCAAGCCGCAGTACTCCAACAGTATTTCTGCAGCACCATGCTGTCTCTCTATCACACACACACACACACACACACACACACACACACACGTATAGAACTGTAAGATTAGCAGAATGATGATGTTCATTATGTCACAAAAATTCTATGAAGTGGATATTATTAATTCTGTTTTACAGTTACCATTGCTTCATTTTGTAGGTGAGGGAACTGAGCCTTGAGAAATCTCTCAGTTTGTACAAGGTTATGTATCTTGAGTCATAGGTAGGACTTGAGCACATGTTTTCTTGACTTCAAGTCCTACATTGTTACTATGATACTCTGCTGCCTTTCCAGTATTTTTGTTATGATGGATTATTATGTAAGTGGTAATTGACAATCAGTATTATGAATTTGGAGGATGAGTATAGATTACTGTAAACAGAGTTGTCTAGGACTACTTCTTGGAGAAGAAAAGACTTAAGTCAGGTCTTGAAGGATGTGCAGGTTTTTTGTGGATAGGATGGAAAGATGGCAGATCATTCCATGAGAGAAACAGAATGAGCAATGGCATAGCAAGGCAATAATTTGACAACATTAGGCCTACTCTGGGGACAGTAAGCAGAGTGAATTACCTTAAGAAGCTTGTCATGTAAAGTAATCCAAGATGAATTTGGAGGACATTGAATATAAGGGGGAAGGGAAATAAGTATTTATTGCCATGATGCTTTACAAATATTATCTTATTTGATTTTCACAACAGCCCTGTAAAGGTAGGTGCTATTATTACCATCAGTTTTTACAGTTGAGATAATTGAGGCAAACAGGGTAAATGACTTGTCCAAGATCACACACCTTATAACTGAATCAGGATTTGAACTCAGGTCTTTCTGAATCCAACTGCAGTATTCTTATGCACTGTGGTACTCAATTGCCTCTAAGGTAAGAGTAAGGAATTTTGATGTTTATCCTATTCCGAATGGGGAAATGTAGATTTCTTTTTGATTGAGGGAGATAATAGATCCATCTGAGAAGACTAGTTTATAGGAGATAAATTTTATTTTAAGTTTATTTGAAATATCTGCCATTAAAAAGTGAATTAATTTCTGGGAGGGGAGAGATGGATTTGCATGACATTTTATACAAGTACAGATAATAAAACCTTAAACAACCAGACCTTAACAGACATCAAATGTCTGTAGTTTAAGAAAAGAGTTTGTTGTTCCATTCTATTTTCAGTAGAAAGAGAAGAAAATAAATATTGAAATAAAGAATTTAACAGACATGAAAACTCCTGCATGATAGGAGACCTTGATTTGAGTACCTGAAACTTAATAACTTTGTAGTCTTGAGCAAGTCACTACTTCTCAGAACGCTAATTTTCTCAATTTTATAATTGGGGATAATAATTTCATTACCAGCTTCATGTGCTTGTCAGGTAAAGTCGTAAGTGTTTCCAAACCTTAAAGCGCTGTAAAAATATAAGTTGTTATTTTTACTCAGTAGAGAGAGTACTTCAGTAAAATCATGACTTGAAGCACCACAGCATTCTGTGCTATAGAAAGATTCAGTGTTCCTAGTATATTTTAAGGCACAAAGTAGATTAATGTATTTTAGAAACAATAGAAATTCTAGTTGTCCATCATTTTATCAAGAACATGTTTTATTCATCAGGTTATCTCTCAGTCCCTGAAGATATTGGTTAGTTTACTATATGTATTTTAAAATTATAATTTGATTATTTTGTTGAATCGTTTACATTAGGGGGTAAACTCCTTGTTTATCACCATGCTTGGTTTATAAGGAATCTCATATATACTGACTGACAGTATTTAAATAGTAATAGGCTTATCAATCTAGAGCTGGAGTAGATTTTAGAGACTCTTCTCCTCTAACCACTTCCTTTACCAGATAAGGAAACTAGGGCCCAGGGAGGCTCAGTGACTTGTCAAAGAAGTAGTAAGTAGTGGTGATGAGATTTGAACTCATGTTCCATGACTTCAAGTTCTGGGACTTTTTCTTCTGTTTTGCTGTTGCTCTATTCTGTTACATTTAAATGAAGCATTTCTTCACTTTGAAGCTCTTGGATGTATTTAAACTGGAATTGCCATTAAGGCAGCAATAGTTAAATTAATCCTTTTGGTATGAATTGACCCCAACTCAACACTAGGGCATTTGAAATAAATGAACCTTAAATGAACATGTTGAAGTTAAAAAGAAAAAAAAAGATAAATGTTTTCTCTTACGTTTAGGATGGTCTTGTTAAAGCTGATATGGAAAAGCTGACTTTTTATGCTGTATCTGCCCCAGAAAAACTAGATCGAATTGGTTCTTACTTGGCTGACAGACTGAGCAGAGATGTAGTTAGACACCGGTCTGGGTAAGAAATCATTCTCAGCACAAATTCCTTTTCTTGGTGTGAAGGATTTTACCTCTTTACATTTGTAAAACTTATCTAATAAAGTTAGCATTAATTGGTTATAGGTGGAAGGAGTTTTCCAGCCTTTTTATTGTCAATATAATTGTGTGTCTGCAGTACAGCATAGATTCCCTAGGTATTTGCTGAGCATCTTCTGTGTGCAAAAGCATCATACTAAGTTCTGGGTACAAAGATGAAAATAATTGTCCGTGCTTTCAGGGATTTCATTCCAATTTTGGGATACAATATGCATGCAAATATTCGTATTTGGTTTATTCAAATCAGTCCTGGGTAATTAGAAAATAGTGTTATTAATTTGAGTAGGTTAGGAGAAGTTTTTTATAGGAGGTGGCATCTGATCTTAAAAAAAGATCTTGTGTGCTTGAAAAAAGAATCACTTCTAAAGATACTTTACAAGTGATCATTATCTCTTCGCTTTAAGATTTCTAATGGAGGGGAAACCATTCTACTTTTGGATAGCTCTGATTTTCATAGAGTAATATTTTGAGATACATGCAAGAATTTAATATAATATAATAATAATATAATATAATATAATATCTGTGATTTCCATTGGTGACACGGTCATGAATATTGCTAATACTACAGTGTTTATTTCCTACATTCATAATTGAAGGAAAGGCCAAATTTCAGTTAGTGAAAATAAAGAGGTAATTTTTTTCACATCCAAATTCACAGAATGGAATCCCTGAGATCTTTCCATGGACTCCTTAGATCCTAGGCTAAGAAACTCTGACGTAGAAGGTATTGCTTGAGTTGTCTTGAAAGGAGTAGGGGCTTATAGAAGGTGAAGGGAACATATTCCAGGGCCATAGGGAGACTCAGTGCAAGTGGCACAGAGATCAGAATTTTATATGTAACTCTTTTTTCACATTTCTCTTGCAAAACTCTCATTTTTTCCTAATTTTTCTTCTCCCTCTCTTATTCGCTTTTTAAAATCCTTTTAAGCTCTTCCAAGAAGACTTTTTGGTTAGGAACAACTTGAGACTTCGTGTGTAGGCATCCTGATGTTGTCCTCTTCGGAATTTCTGTTTGGATCTTTCCTGTTACCATAGTAGCTTTCTGTGCTCAGGGTTCTTTCCTTTTGTTTTTTGCTATGTTGAGTGCTTAAGATTTTATTTTCTTTGAATATTTCATCCAGCACATGTGATACTTTTAGTCTTCTTTACAGACACACTTTAACTTTTCAGATTTTTCTGAAAGCTTTTATATCAACCCGGCCATTTTATTTACTTGCTTATTGTTGCTTAGTTGGTCAGTTGTATCTGACTCTGTGACCTCGGGAGTTGCAGCATGCAGGCCCTTCTGCCCCCGCTGTCTCATGTAATCTAAGTTCATATTCGTTGCTTCCATGACACCATCTGCCTTTTCCTTCTCCTTTTGCCTCCAGTCTTTCTCAACATCAGGGTCTCCTCCAATGAGCCCTGTCTTTTAATTATGTGGCCAAAGTATTTAAGCTTCAGCTTTAGTATGTGACCTTCCAAAGAATATTCTGAATTAATTTCTGTGAATATTGACTGGTTTGATTCCATTGCTGGCCAAGGGACTTGCAAAAGCCTTCTCCAGTACCACAAATTCTGTGGCACTTGACTTTGCTTGTAGTTCAGCTCTCACAAGCATGCATTGCTACTGGCAAAACCATAGGTTTGACTATACAGACCTTGGTTATCAAAGTGATGGCTCTGCTTTTTAGTATGCTGCTCATATTTGCCATAACTTTTCTTGTGAAGAGCAAGCAACTTTTAATTTCATGACTCACTTGCCATCTACATTGATCTTCTCCCTTTGTTTGCCAGGGAGTGGTGGGACCAGTTGCCATGATCTTAGTTTTTTTGTTGTTAAGCTTCAAGACAGCTTTTACACTCCCTCTTTCACCCTCATCAAGAGGCTTCTTAATTATTCCTTACTTTCCACCTTCAGGGTAGTGTCATCTGCATATTTGAGATTACTGATATTTCTCCTGGCAACCTTAATTCTGGCTTTGTATTCATCCAGCCTGGCATTTCCCATTATGTATTCTGCATATAAGTTAAAAAAAATAAGATGATGCTGTATGTTGTACTTCTTTTCCAGTCTTAAACCAATCAGTATTTTCATGTTTTGTTCCAGCTGTTGCTTCTTGACTTACATACATGTAGGTTCTTCAGGAGACAGGTAAGATGATCTAGTACTCCCATATCAGGGAGGATTTGCCACATTTTGTGGTGATCCACACAGTGAGAGGCTTTAGGGTAGTCATTGAAGCAGATGTTTTTTACTGGAATTCCCTTGCTTTCTCCATAACCCAGTGAATGTTGGCACTTTGGTCTCTAGTTCCTCTGCCTTTGAAAACCAGCCTGCTTTTATGGTAGTTCTCTGTTCACACATTGCTAAAGCCTGGCTTACAGTCTTAAATATAACCTTGCTGGCATGTGAAATGAGCACAGTTGTTTGGTAATTTGAACATTGTTTGGCATTGCCCTAATTTAGGATTAGGATATAAACTGATCTTTTTCCAGTCCAGTAGCCACTGTTGAGTCTTCCAGGTTTGATGGCATATTGAGTGCAGCACTTTTAACAGCCTTATCATACAGCCTTTTTGTTTTCTTCTTCTTCCTTTTCTTTGGAATATTTTTGAAATGCCTCCTTTACAGTATTTTGAATCTCTTGTCCACTGCTCTTCAGGACTCTTATCCACCTAATGCCTTAAATTTTATTCATCATAAGGGATATGTTACTTAGGTCATGCCTATATGGTCTGATGGTTTTCTCTACTTTCTCAGATTTGTCTTAATTTTATAATAAGAATCTTATGATCTGTGAGCTACAGCCAGCTCCAGATCTTGTTTTAACTGACTGTATAGTTTCTCTACCTTTGGCTAAAATATATACAATCATTTTGATTTCAGTGTTGACTGAGCAGCAACAATATTGAATTACATACATTTGCTGTGATTTTTTTCAGCAGTTCTCCAGTTAAGAGCTACTTCTTCTCACAAAGAATGCTGCTATGGATATTTTGATATATAGACCTTTGCTTCTGTCCTTGACTCCTCATTTTCACTAACTCCCTGCATCTATATAGTTGCCACATCTTGTAGTTTCTCTCTCTGTAGCATGTCTTGTATATGTCTCCTGTTTTCCTGTCACAGAGCCATCACTCCATTTTAATTCCTTCAATACCTATGTCCCGGACTGTTTGCATTAGCTATCTCATTGGTTCACTTGCCTCAAGTCTCTCTCCACACTAATCCATCCTCCACTCATTGACAGTGATTTTCCTAAAATAAAGGCCTTACTATGCCATTACTCCACCCATCAATGATCTGTTAATTAAACTCCAGCCTCTCCTTGTCATCTCTGTTAAATAGCTGGTATTAACAGTCTTTACAACCTTGTTCCCTTCCTTTCTTCCTAGTTTCTTATACATTATTCCCTCCAAATACACAGGGTCCAGACCTGCTGACTTGCTTTACAGTTGCTCAGTAATGGCCCTTCATTGCCCATCACTTGCTAATCCCCTATGATTGTTATGTTCTTCCTTCTCTCTTCTACCTACCCTCATCCCTTAGAATCAAAAGTCAGTTTAAACATTACTTTCTGCAGATAGAATATTTATTAAGCACTTACTATGTGCCATGCACTGGGTAAAACACATAGGGATTCTAATATAAGCAAGAAAGATAATCTCTACTTTCAAGGAGCTTATATACAGATGAGAGAAAACAACTCATAAAGGGGAGCCAGAAAGAGGGGTAGGCACTAGGGATGCTGGTAAGGGGTTGGAAAAATCTGGAGAATAAGTGGATCTGGGAGTGAAGTGAACATAACTTGGTGCATTCATGTAATGGTGTTAGAGATATGTAGTCACCAATCAGAGAAGTGGACCTCAGGACAGAGGTATCTTCACATTTTAAAGGCTACTGGTGAGTAGAGTTAGGAGTAAAGTATGTAATAACCTTTCTGAAATCTCTTACCTAAAGTTACTTTGTGTGGGGGTTAGCTCATGCTCTCTTATTAACCATTAGTCCTCTTTGAGGGACTCAAGTTCACGTTTATCAGATAACTATTTCAGTTGTGAATTTGTGCCTTTCTTTTGTTTATCTGTTTAAAAAATTGTTTCAGTGCCATGAATGATAAACCCTTTTATGAGATTTAACTGGAGATATATTATGTTCCCTTTTCCTTTATATTTAGGTACGTTTTAATTGCTATGGAGGCATTGGACCAGTTGCTAATGGCTTGCCATTCTCAAAGCATCAAGCCATTTGTAGAAAGCTTTCTCCATATGGTAGCAAAGCTGCTGGAATCAGGAGAACCAAAACTTCAAGTTCTTGGAACTAATTCTGTGAGTAAAGTCATTATGTTACACTGATTATAAGGTCGCTTAACTTCTGAGGTGTCATCTCCTTCTAATATACCACCTCACCAGGAAGAGGAGGTATGAGATAGCTAAAATAGTGAGACAAAATTTAAATAAAATGTTAAAAAGGAATACAGGAATTGATAATTCTTTGTAATTATTTTTCATTAGCTGTATCTATTTCCTATTATTGAAATTATGCATTAGGGGACTGAGCATGTTAAGCTTGCCTTTATATCTGCCATCTTTTCTTCCCTTCTCATGATTCTGTTTATTTCTATTTGGCCTTGTCTACCACTTCCAGTCTACACATGTGTTGTCATTCTTTTTTTTTTTTTTAACTTCTCTGTATGACCTGCTCTATTAGCTCAGTTCTGATTTTATATTCTTCATCTTCCTCTAACCGGGAGTAATAATGTATGCATGGAATTAAAGGTGTCAAAGCCAGAAATCTATAGTTTCACATATATATGACAACCCAGTTTTAATTGGAAAAAAACACAAATTAACATTTAGTAAGCATCCTTTGTGTTGAAAAAACTAAACAAGTCACTAGAGATCCAAAGACAGAAGTGAAGCAGCTTCAACTTTCAAAGCATTTAAATTTTATTGCTTAGAATCAGAGATGTATGTATAGAACCTAGTATTATGTATAAGGTAATATGAAGGAGAATTTATACATGGGAGAATCAGAAATGACTTCATGTATGAGGTACTGATTGAGCCATGCCATGATTAGCAGCAAAGGATACTAAGACACAAACGTGAGAAGGAAATGCCTCCCAAATGTGGTAAGATCAGTACAAAAGATACAGGCCGGGTAAAAAGTCCCAGGAACAACTTCCATATCTTGCTGCATTAGCTTCCAGAGGGAAGAAGTGAGGAAAGGTGGGATGGGCATTGCTTCCATTTTTAACCATAGAAGGGAAGCTCCCATCTCTTGCTGTGCTGTCCTCTGCCTAGTTTCTAGTCTCTGGATGTGAGAAGTAGAGAAACAGGGCTTTCCATCTGACCTTCCAGCAATTCTTCCATACTGTTCTTTCTCTTCCCTCATCTCCAGTATCCACCAGGAAGAAAAGAGACACCTCTCACTTCATTACTAACATAACTCATACCTGGTCATACCTTACTTATCCTAATCATTCTGAGCCTGTGTAAATCATCATCAAAACCCTTTTCCCATCCCCTACTACTAGATCCTTTGTTCTCATCCCTCTCATTCCACCCATCCCAAAGTCTCAACTGAATGCTACCTTCCGTTGTGCCCTTTGGAATACTTACTCCATAGGCAATAAATTTGCTTTCATCTTAAATCTTTTCCTTTCTCACTCCTTCCATCTTCTAGCTACCCCAAGACATGAGTGTTTCCTAATGACATAACTCTCCTGGTCACTTTATGATTCTGACTGTACTTTTCCTCATTTTCCTTGGCTTTCTGGGGGTTGTGAGGGAATCCTCTTTGTTCCTAATTGGCACTTCCAAGTTCTCTGCCCTACAACTTAATACCCTCTCCTCTTTTGAGGTCCATACAATCCACATCTTCCACCCAATCAAAGTCATGATAGTAGTTGACTAAAGACCTTTAGGACCTACTCCCTGAATGAGTTCAGTGCTTGGTCTGTAATCTTTCTCTCCTACCCAGTTCCTGTGCTCATACTTGGCAGCTTCAACATACATAATGATACTCCCTCAGATGCCCTAAACTCCCATTTCCTTGATCTACTTACTTCCATAACCTACTCTTCTACCCTGCCTTAGGCAAAAACAAAAATGATTATACTCTTGTACATAAACATACCATCTCTATGTTCAGGAATTCCAAAATCTCCTTATCTGACTGTAATTTATTGATTATCTCCACCTTTTCCTCTGTCTTCCCTTATCAAACCTTGCTCTTTGTCCACACTGTGACATTTGTTTCCTCAGCCCCTCTATTATCTTCTAAACTTCACTCCTGCTTCTATCTCACATGAAGAGATGGCCCTACTCCTTGCTAGGGCAAACCCCTTTACCAGTACAAGTGATCCTGTTCCATCTTGTCTCCTCCCTCACATTGCCTTCTCAGTCTTCTGCACTCTCTGACTTTCTTCAGTCTCTCCCTGTCTATTGACTACTTCCTTGCTGTCTACAACTATGCCCACATCTATTCATTTGATCTCTACACTATCATACCATATTTCTTCTGTTCTTTGTGACTAAACTGTTTCACAAGGCCATCTCTCCATTTGGTGCCTCCACTTTCTTTTTTTCTTACTCTCTTCTTAATTGTCTACAATCTGGGTTCCAATCTTATTCAAAACCAAATTGCTCTCTCCAAAATTACTAATGATCTCTTAGCTGCCAAATTCAATGGCTTTTTCTCAGTCCTCATCCTCTTTCATCTCTCTGCAGCCTTTAACACTGGTGATTACCCCCTTCCTGATACTCTCTTTTCCTAGGTTTGCAGGACATCACCCTCTTCTACTTCTCTTCTTCTTTATGTAACTACCCATTCTCAGGCTCCATTTCTTCTTCTGTAGCCTTTGGATATCTCACAGAGTGTATGTCTTGAATCTTCTTCTCTTCTCCTTCTGTACCATTTAACTTGATAATCTCATCAGTACCTACAGATTTAATTGCTGTCTCTGTGCTGATAATTTCCAAATCTCCTATCCTGCCTGTTTCCCTGCTGACCTTCAGTCTTTTAGCTTGTACTGCCTTTCAGATATCTTGAACTCAGTGTCCCATAGACATATTAAATTCAACATGTCCAGAAATAATACTGTTTGTTATAACGGTTTAAAAAAATGTTCTTTGGTGATGGGGTAGTGGGAAGGAGAGAAAAATAAATGCTTTTAAAAATAAGTTAAAAGATTTAGAAGTTAAAAGATCACTGGTTACCCTAGAGAGAGTACTTTCAGATTGAGTATATGTTTAGAAGATAGTTTGCAAAGCATTTAAAAAAAAACATAATTGAAAAGTAAAGAAATAGAGGCAATGAATACAGACTTTTTCACAGAATCACAAAATTTCAGAGTTGGAAAGAAGCTAATGGTTATATAGTACAAGTTGGCCCAGAAAAGGATATTATATTTTTGATATTCCTTGAAAGTACCTTTGCTTTAAAAAACCTTTATGAAAGCCTACTTTTTGTGGAGCTCTAATTGTTAGGAAACTCTTATATCAAGACTGAATCTCTATGATTTCTATTCATTGCTCCTAGATTTGCTCTTTGGTGTCAAGTAATATGTCTAATCTTTCACCTTACATTCATTCATACACTGGAGAGTTACTATATCCATTTACATTCTTCTCTTTTCCAGTTTAAACATCTCAAGTTCATTCATTCAGCCATATGATATAAATCTAAAGCCCTTTACTACATTCTTGCCCTTTTCTCATTACTCTCTAATTTACTACTGCTTTACCTAAAATGTAGTGTCCAGAACTGACCAGAATCTTTTAGATTAAGTCTTACCAGAGTAGAGTAAGGTGGGACTGTCCCTCTGTTCCTGGAAGCTTGTCCTTTTTAAAAAAGAAAAGTTTTTGGTATTTTTAAAAGCAAGAAAATATAAAAGAAAAGTAAAGTAAAAAAGGTATACTTTGATCTCCATTCAAGAAGGATAGTATTTTTCATCATAGGTCCTTTGAAAATATCTTGGATCATTGTGTTGTTGAGAATAGCTAAGTCATTCTCAGCTGACCATTGTACAGTATCACTGTTAATAAGGTTAGAGCTAGAAGGGACTTTAGAAAAGGCCATTGCTTTGGAGCCAACTCTCATTTTAAGGATAAAATACCTGAGACCTATAGAATTTAAGTTACTTGTCCTAGGTCACACAAGTAGTAGGTAGCAGAATAGAGATTATTTTGTAGTGTAAACTCAGATGGGAAAAAGCATAGTTGCCCTTATCTTTTCTACATCTTATAAAATAATCACCAATAGCATTTCAAAATTTATAGGACATCACAACCACTGTGTTAAGTATATAGTTCAAAAATTATCCTCATTTTACAGTCTCTAGTTTGTGGTTTAGATTAAGAGAAAATTGAATTCCATACATTTGTTGTAAGGCAATGTGTGATAATTAAGCCATTACATAAACATAGACCTTTTTAGTATCACATAGAGACGCAGAATAAGAAGTTGGATCACAGATTGTTCCCTAACTTAACTGGGAGATGGAATATTTTTTCTAGCTCCTTACAAGGAAAGAAGTACTTCATATTTCTTTGGAACAGTGTCTGTTCCATTTGACTATCCAAGGGTAACTTTGGTTGTTTTCATAAATAATTCATCCTTCAGAATGTCTGGGAACCACATCATTATTTAGAACTTTGAATACATTGATATGAATTGATTTTCTTCCCTTTTTCTTTCAAAAAAACCCCAAAAAAACAAAAACCTTACAAACAGATGTTTTGCCAAGGCAATATTCACAACACCAGTGGTGACTATGAATATGCCAGCATCGTTCTGAATCACAAAGTATACCTACTCTCCATATAGAAGGTAGAAGAAAAACAGTTATTCTGATACCAGAAGGCCAAATCCATCATAGTAACCAAGAAGTCTACATATTATTAGGCCTTCCCACAAACAAACACCCTCAGGTAAAATGCCCTTCTCTCACTCATAGTCCTACTCTGACCAACTTCCTCTCAGCTCTGCTCCAACTCCAGCTCTCCCTCTTCCACCTTTCCTGCTCCTTCCCTTCCTGTTCCACTTGTTCAGCAAACTCCTCCCACCACAAACTCATGTGATTTAGGTAAAGTGAGGTCACATGGGTCTTTGAATGGGAAATATCTTCCCATGTGGATTACCATTACAACAAAATAACAGGTTTGACAGCTAAACATTCTTGTTAAAAAAAAGTCTGATATTTTCAGGTCTATTCTGAAGAATATAATCTCAGTATTCTTCCTTTAAAGTGCTTATAAGTGATGTCTAGCAAATTCTTTGAAATTATACATTTCAAGGAATGATATATTTCTAAAGACTGCTATTGCAAAGTACAGTTTTGTTAACTTTACTGTAAAGCTTGTTTTAGTTTCTCATTGTTTTTCCCTCATATAAAAATGTCTGTAAATTCTTAACTGATTCCGATAGCTCATTGTTTTAGAGCCAGGTTGGATGAGTTATTTTTAAAATAACCTAAGTTATTAATACTCTGGTCTTTGAAAATATATTGTAAGGAATGATTCATTGAATGGTACCTTAGTTAACTGAATGTTAGACACACACACACGCACACACACAAAATTATCTTTAGGTTACTAGAGACGAGTGTGATATAAATTTGTTCAGCTTTTACTTTTAGGCTAATCTTCCTTTCAATAATAATAATTTCTCATTGATACCTGTGATTTTATTAAAACCTGCCCGGTAAAGAATCTTCTTCTACTAATACAGATAGACACCTTCTTTGCACCTTTATAGTTTTAAGAGAAATACCTGAGGTACCAAGACATTAAGTGTTTTGTCAGAGTTTTGCACAGGGTCTTTGACACAGTGTCAAAGGTAGAATTTAATCCTAAGTTTTCCTGTTTCTGTGGCCATGTTTCTGTCTTCTAGACCATTCTTCCTCTCATCATTTTTATTCTTATTGCTATTTTTGTTATTGTTATTATAATTAGTAGCTGACATTTTTATATCTAACCTGTCATTTTGTTTAAACTTAGGTCCCTTTCCACTTGTTTCATCATGTGTAGAAACATACAAAAATTATAAACTACTAATTTTATACTTGGAGAATAGTTTACTCCTATTACATAAATAATATTACATTTGTTATTTAATGTTATTCTTTAAAGTTTCATTATTGATATTTAAAAGAATCTTTTATTCTGTTGAATAGTTTTCTGTTATGTTGTTATTGTACTTTTAATGCTTATGGAATTATACATTGAAATAATATAAAAAACTTTGTAAATTGTTTTGAGCCTTTGAAGAAATATCAAAAGTATTTATTGGTGCCATTTAATTTTTTTGTAGTTTGTCAAATTTGCAAATATTGAAGAAGACACACCCTCTTATCACAGACGTTATGACTTTTTCGTTTCTCGATTCAGTGCCATGTGTCATTCTTGTCATAGTGATCCAGAAATACGGAAAGAGTATGTATCCTTTTTTATGTTACTGAGTTTTAATAGAACAACATCATATAAGATCATGGATTTCTCATTCATGTTTATGTTGCATAACAAAGTTTAAAGGAATTATGAAGAGCTATAATCTAATTATCTCTAAACACTGTCTTATATGTGTGTTCAACAAATAGTTACTTGGTACCTGTTCAAAAATAAGGCATACCTCATACACTTAGAGTTCTTAAACTAGGAACAGGTATAATACTTGGCATATGTCTTTAGACATGTGCTTTAGATAAATGTAAGTATTATTTGAGGTTTGTTTTGGGAAGGGTAATTTCTTAGTAATCTGAAAGGCTAGTAATACTTCAAAACCAGCATTCTCCTAATTTCAGGAATCTTTAACGTTGGGGAGATATATTGGAGGGGGAAAACATATTAGAAAAGATTGAACCTTGAAGGAAGCTAGAATTTCTAAGTGGCAGAGGTGAGCAATCCCTCTCTAGCCAAATTTCCAACCGAAGAAGAAGTTTTGAATACCATTAGGTTCCTCTTGCATGACAGTGCACCTGGATGATTCTATTCCTGCTACAATTTGCAAGACAGCTAGTCCACTGCTCATACAAAAGCTGACTGAAGTTTTCTGGGTTATATGGGAAGAGGTGATTATCCCCCAGGAGTTCAAGAATGCCTCCATTGTCCATCTCTATAAAGGAAAAGGAAATAGGTTGTCCTGTGACAATCATACATGAATCTCTCTCTTGATTATTGCTGGCAGGATTCTTGCCATTCTTTTTGATGGGGTGATCCTTCACTTGGAAAATAGTCATCTACCCTGAGAGCCATTGTGGCTTCAGAAAGGTCCAAGGCATGGTTGATACAGTGTTTGCTGCCTGGCAACTTCAGAAGAAACTCCAGGAGCAGATTAGAGGCCTGTACACAATATTTGTTGATCTAATGAAAATCTTTGATGCTGTCGATCATGAGGACTTGTGGAAAATTATGGCAAAATTTGGTTACCCAGAGAAGTTTGTCATTATTTCATATAACTTCCATGACAGCGTGCTTGCATGGGTTCTGGATCATAGATTATCCTCTTGCACTTTCCCAGTTACCAGTGGAGTGAAACAAGGCTTTATGTTTGCTGCCATGATTTTTAGCAGGATATTGTTGTCAAATGCCTTCAGTGAAGACAAAAAATGGCAATGATGGTAAACCCCTTAACTTGAAGAGTCTATAAGTCAAGACTAAAGTGAATCTTTGAGTTGGTGTGCAGCTTTTTGTTCTCAGATGATCATGTACACAATGCAGCCTCTGTGGCAGAGATGTAATACAGTATGTATCAGTTATCCTGCTTGTACTAATTTTGGTCTAACAATACCAAGAAAACAAAGGTTCTTCACCAATCAGCACCTCATCATACATATGTTGAACTATCAGTTACAGCCAATTTGAATTGGTAACTTCTAGGTAACTTCACTTACCTTGCCAGTAGACTTTTTAGGGATGCACACATAAATGATGAGATTGATGCACACATTGCCAGAGCTAGTTTAGTATTTGGGAGGCTGTGAAGGAATGTGTGGGAGAGAAGAGATGTTAGGCTGCCTACCAAACTGAAGATCTACAGAGCCATTGTGCTGACCCCATTGTTGTGCCTGTGAGACCTGGACAGTCTACCAGTACCATGCAGGAGACTGAATTACTTCCATCTGAATTATATTAGGAAAATTCTGAAGATCACCTGGTAAGATAAGATACTGACACAGAGATCCTTTCTCAAGCTGAACTGCCAAGCATGCAAACTATACTTCAGAGAGTGCAGTTCTGATGAACTGGCCATGTTTCAGTGCCAAATGTACATTTGCTTTACTATTTTATGGAGAACTCACACAAGGCAAACCCTTATATAGACACCATAAGAAATGATATAAGAACCTTTTTAAGGTCTTGCTAAATAACTTTGGTATTGATTGTCAGACATTGGAGACAGTGACAGAGAACCGTGCAGCATGACATCCCTGCTTCACTGTGCTCTCTGAGCAAGAAATGTGAAATATATAAATGTAGAGATATCTTCACTCCAGATGTCCACATGGACTATTCATGTTAGGCCTGCAGTAGAGCCTGACGAGATTGTATTGGTCTGCTCAGCCGGATACATACCCTGACCACAGCACAGTGAATTCATTTGAGTCCTCTTTGAGCACAAAAGACAGCAGCTGTACTGTACTATCCCCCTGCATTCATTCCATTTTGTCCCATTTCTGGACTTTTGCTCATGCTATTCCCTTTATCTGGAAAAATCACCCCCTTCCCGTTCTGTCTTTTAAATACTTTTCATCCCCTAAAAACCAACTGTAGTATTGTCTTTCCCACAAAATCTTTATTGATCTTCCCATTAGTCAAATTTCTACCACCCCAGCTTCTCAGTATTCTTGCTTTGTTTCTTTTATGATATCCAGGAGCTTTCACAACCTTATCCCTTACCAGTCTTATTTTGTGTTCTTCTTTCATGTACTCTCCATTCCAGTGAAAATTGGGCTACTAGCTATTCCTTGCCTTTCCAGCCTTTCTCTATTTACTTTAACTTATTCCCTATGCCTGTAATGTACTCTTTTTACATATTGGCCTGTTGAAATCTTTCTCCTTCCTCCAGTTACAGATCAAATGATAGATAATAATATTCGTCATCCTCCTCTTCATCGTTATCATACCTAGCATTTGCATAGTACCTATTATGTGCCAGACACTGTATCTTTACAAATATTTCCTCATTTTAGCACTTTACAAACATCACCATAACCACCATGCAAACTGGGAGCTATTATTATCATCCTCATTTTACAGATGAGGAAACTGAGGCTAAGAGTTTAAGGAGGTTAGCTAAGAGTTTAAGCAACTTGTCCAGGATCATACAGTTTATAAGTGTAAGGGAATTGCCAACCCCCAGCCTCTTGGACGGCATTCACTGGTCATGACTCAGGTAAACTGAGAGGAGGCTGGTAAGGCATGAACAAGATGGCGCTGGGAGGAAGGGTTCCGCCTCTGTTTTGCTCAAGGCTATTTTCCCAGGCTTTTTCAGAGAACAAAGAAGCCAAAAATGTTTTTCTTTCTTGTGGCTACGTGTCCACACTGGGCAGTCCTGGTTTAAGGTAAATTACTTCCTTATATGGGCAAACTAATTGGTGATAGGTTCACTTAGAGCCCTGGTGTCAGAGAAGAGATAAAAACACAGCTCACTGCTTGAATAAGGAGTTCTTACTATCTTGTCTCCTGCCTCAGTCATTGCTTACAGCTATACTCCACCAGGGCCTACAGGCCTCTGCTGGTCAGATAAGCCTGTGGGCCCGAGAGATGGGGCTCAGGCTCCCGGGGTCCCTAACAAATAAGTATCTGAGGCTGGATTTGTATGTGTTTTTGGTCCTTTTGTATTTAAATTCAAAATTAATAAACATTTTAAAGAAGAGAGGAGGACCCAGGACCAGGACTTGAAATGAGAGACTCATAGTTTTTGTGCAGGATGAAGATGATACAGCAAATTGAAAAGTAAATGTTCAAGTAAGAAGGGAACCATGAGAAGGCAATGACATAAAAACCAAAGGAGGAGAGAGGGTTCTTAAACAATATAAAAGCAATAAAGATCATTACATTTGATGGTTAGCAAAGTGTTAGTTGATTTGGAGAGAGCAGTTTTAGCCACATTGTGGGGTTTGGAGATTGTGTCTCAAAATCTGTAACACGCAGACTTTGACCTAAAGGGCCCAAGGTCTCCCAGTGCATTCTGGGTCATCTCTAGTCATCCTGAGAAATATCTGGTCACTGGGTTCAGATGACTCTGGAGGAAAAGTGAGGCTGGTGACCTGCACAGCCCTCCCTCACTCAAAACAAAGTCAAGTGCAAGTCATGTCGTCATTTCTCTGATGACATGGTCTTCTTTGGCAACAAAGGACTAACACAGTCTCAAAATGTAAGCTTATGGTTCTAGGGTAATCCCAAAGTGTAGTATTGGGAAGGAATTTTGAAATGGGGGTCAGTACCCTACTTCGTGCTTGGACAGTAAACTTGATTTGTGACTGAGTAAATTATCTAACCTGTCTGTTATACAGTTAACCCTGATTGTACAATAAAGTGTTTGAACTAGATGAACACTTATCTTTCCAGCTCTAAAATTGTGACTGATATTCTCAGAATATTAAAGCTTTATAATAAGGTTATATAGTAATATATTATATAATAAGATTGTTATATAATTATAATAATCTTTTTTTTGTAAATTACTTTTTGTAAGGTGTCTTCCAATGACCCACAATTCAAATTCTCTTCTCTTACTTGAAATTATAATTATTTCCTTATTTTTTGCTAAGTGTCTTGAACTCCTCGACGATAGTGGAATGGAAGAAAACTATCAAAGAATGTGTTTGCAGAATTTAATTTCAAGGCAGTTAGGTGATACCGTGCATAAAGCGCCGGGTCAGGGGTCAGCGAGACCTGAATTAAAATGTGGCCCCAGACAGCTTACTAACTGTGTGATTATGGGCACGTCACGTAACCTTTGTCTGCCTCAATTTCCTCGTATGTAAAATAAGGATAATAATAACACCTACCTCTTAGGGTTGTGAGAATAAAATTAGGTCATAGTGTAAATGCTTTTCAAATGCTAAAGCATTCTATAAATACTAGCTATTATTATTACTGACAATAGATACTTTTTAAGCTTTATTTGTTTTGTCATTGAAATAAAGCAAAAATATAATACAGTATATAGTTTTATAAAGCTATAAGCTAGTATTTCACTATTGCTCATTAAAACGAAGATCTCATATAAACTGATGTAAATAAGTCTCCATAATAAAAGATAGTCTTTAAAGATTTTTTTAAAGAAATGATGAGAATATTTTTGTTGCTTAGCTCCCCCTAGTGAAATATATATAGTTTTATCTGAGTGCATTTATTTATATGTAATATTATTAACATTCTTTTACAAACTTAGCTTTTTGGTATTTATCTTCAATAAGATAAGATAATAAATGCATTGTTTAAATGCTTTGATTCATAATTAAGATTATACCACAATTTTAAAAATTCTTAAAAGAATGGTGACATAAGATCAGTGTTTCATTTTTGATGTCTAAAATAAAAGAATAAATAAAAATCTCATAAATTTTAGAGATTTTGATTTTTGTAATTTATTATTAAAAAATTCTAGCTTAATTTTTCTGTCTTCTAATTCTAACCCTGAAATCCGTAATTTTATTCCCTAAAATGAAATCTTTTAGCTATAGCCTAAATAGTGGAAACATCAGTCTAAATTTCTTGAAATAGTTGTTTATAGGAAACGACTCCCAGGTGACTTACCTTGGCCATAGCTTTCACAAATGGTAGTCTAGGCCAGACATAAGGAGTCTAGGTAGCTCAAGACTATGGACCCACTTCAAAGGCTACTTTTACCACCCCTCCCCCCAGATTGAGCCTTTTGTTATCTGTTGTAGCCACCTACTGCTACTTGAATTTTTAACCAGCATTGTTAAGTAGATCTAGGTTTTGTTGTATTCTTTTGACTGTCACCTAACAAACAGTGCCTTAAGCAGCATAGGGTTGCACATGACCAGGCAAACCAAAGCAAACTTTACACTTAATTATATCTACTTTGATTGACTTTTAAGATTTTGTTAATATGTACTCCTAATTCAGAAATCTATGAAGATGCTTTATAAAAAGCAGTTTTTCCCTGTAGCCTCTAAATCTGATTTCTAGTGCTAGTGCTCAGTGCAGCTGGGTGGCATAGTGGATAAAATGCCAGGCCTGAAATCAGGAAGACTCATCTTCCTGAGTTCCAGTCTGGCCTCAGACACTTATTAGCTGTGTGGCTCAGTTTCCTCATCTATAAAATGTTCTGGAGAAGGAAATGGCAAATCACTCTTGTGGTTGAAAATTCCATTTGGGGTCACAAAGAGTTGGACGTGACTGAAATGATTGAACAAAAGCAACTCATGTCATTTAGGCTATATTTCTGACCAAATCTCCATAGATTCTTCATTTTTTACTTACAGCTAATATTGTATTTCAAGCAGACTTTCTAGATTTAAGCCTAATAAACACATTCAAAACTTTAGTTTTCAAAACTAAAGAGTATAATCAAAAGTATGCTCCTTGAAAGTGGAACTTTACTGTTTGTGTTTTCATCCCCACTGTCTGACACATAATAGATGCTTAATTTTTTCAAATTTTTGTTTTAAATTTGTGGAATATTAAAATTTAGTCAGTGAACACTCATTGATTCTATAGCTAGTTTTTTCAATTGCGTTTTCTCTTAACTGACATTTAGTGTATTCACCCCACTGCTGTAATTGTGACTCTAGTATAAATGTGATACCTTTAGGCAATATCTTAAAAATAGAGAATACAGAATTTATCATTATTTTTATTATAAATTTTTGAGACAGAATCTCTATCTTACATAAGTTCACTATCCCCAGACCCGAAATCACTGTTGATCAGTATGAGTGCTTTAACCTGCTTTATTTCTAACCTGAGCCAGTTAACTCCTCCTTATGCATTCTGGTGGCCTTCTGCTCCCTCAGTGAGGAAGTCATCATATTCATGCTCAGCTTAGTATGTTCACCCAGTTGTCTTTAGCCTCACTGTGTCTCAGAGCTCTGAAGCTCAATAATATGTACCCCACCACATCCACCCTGAATTTATATTGAGTGTCTATACTCGTATGGATGTCATTTCTTTTTAAAGAATCCATATTTTTTCACCAACAAGCTTACTTTGACTTTTGGCATGGAATATAGCACCTCTGATGTAGCTATGTTTTAGTAAATGGTCAAAATCAATCAGTCAGTAAACATTTATTAAGCATCTGTTTTATGCCAATCACTGTGCTCAGTTCTGGGGACAGAAGGAAAATGAGTTACTGTGACTGAGGGAAGTTCATCACTTGGTGGCCAAGCTTCATTGAGGAGTCTTTTTACCCTTAGCCAGGCTGGTCTTTGGGGGACACATAGTCTGTTATCAGTCCTGTACCTGATATCTTTTATTATTTGATATAAGACTTGAAAAAGCATGTGATCTTTCATCATAACCTCTGAAAACTTGGTTACTTTCATTTTGCAGTGCATAGTTGCATTCTGATAATTTTTTATTTGTCATTCCTGAAGGTATTTTTTAAATTGTATTTATAGTGTACATTCTCTATTAAATTTACCCCTGAAGCATTTTGTAATATATTAAATGTTTTTTCATGCATGTGCCTCAGCCCCACCCACAGGAACTTTTCCCTTCCAGTAGTGAGGAGAGTTAGGCATCCGAGCTGAGGAAGCTCTAGGGAACCTCTGCTGACAGGGAACACCAGACTCAGCTGAGATGTGGGAGGGATGTGAGATGGGAGACATGACTGAGGAAAGGAACCAGCACATGCCCAGTGAGTGCAGAAGCAGTGGGGCAGGGCCACTGTTGGCTATGGCTACTTCCTGGAGTCTGGAGTTCTTAGTTTGAGTTCTAGGTCAGAGAGGAGAACTGAAGGAGAATCTAAGGCCAGAGGCTCCAGCCGCCATTACTAGAGGTGATCACAAAAATTAAGCTATTACCAACAACAACAAAAAAAATTACACAGGCACAGGGGAAAGAATACACCCATAGAAAGTTACTATGGGAATAGGGAAGATGAGAGTTCATCTGCATGGAAGGAGAGTGAAGCAAAGAAACCCTCTTCTACCCCAAAGAGGAATGTCAAATGGTCACCTGTTCAAAAAAAATTCATACAAGAACTTAAAAAAGACTTTAAAAAATCAAATGGGATTGAGGAAAAGCTTAAGAAAAATAACAATCCAAGAAGACTATGAAAAGGAAGGCAGAAAAGGAGATCCAGAATCTTAAGGAAGTAAATGACCCCATGAAAATCAGAATTGGGCAAAGGGAAGCCAGTGAAGTTATGAGATCAAGAAATAATAAAACAAAATATAAAGAATGAAAAAATAGAAAATATGAAATAGAAGAAAAACAGCTGATCTGGAAACAGATCAAGAAAAGAAAACAGAATAACTTGAAAGTTCTGATAAGAAAAAGAATTTTGATACAATAATATAAGAAATAATTAAAGAAAATTGTCCTGAAGCATCAGAACAAGAGGGGAAAGTATAAATAGAAAAAAATCCACCTATCATGACCTGAAAGAGATCCTACGAGGAAAACCCACAGGAATATTATAGTCAGTTTCCAAAACCTCCAGCTCAATGATAGCCTGAATGAAAAAAAAATACACATTTAATGAATTATCAGACTTTCAGAACTTTGTTAAAAAAAACACCTGAACTTAATAGAAGATTTGATATACAAAATCCAACAGAATTATAAGGTACTAAGGTACAAAGACTAATTACAAGGGACTCCTCCATAAGGACAAGACTGTTTACTTTTTATGTTTATTGTAAAACATATGTCTAAGATTATTATTAGTAATTGAGTAGTTCATAAGAAAGTTTGGAGTAGACCTGAGCATGATAGGACTTAAAAAGTAAAGCCATTCAGGAATAGCTGAAAAGAGTAATTGTCTTATACAAATGAGGTGCAGGAGGAAGAACTGATAATAGAGGAATTAGATGGGGAAGAGGGCTGGTAGTTGTGGGAACCTACTGGGAATGGATTCTAGAGGAACATAAAAGTCTTCTGAACTTAGAAAGAAATAAAATGGTAAGGGATAGGGAGGAGGGAGAGGATAAAGGAGGGATCTTGAGAGGGGAGGGTGAGGGAATAGGTTAAAGGGCAGAGGATAAGGAAGGAGTTGTTGGGGGGATAGATTAAGTAATAGGGCAGAGTAGTGGGTAGAAGTAAAGTAGAGAAGACAGAAGGGATAGGAGATAGATATACACAAACATAAAAAAGATTAGGGAAAGTATATGTTTATATATGTATACATGTATGTATATATCAACATATATAAATATATCCATGCTTAATTGTAGTCTTGGTGGGAGGAAGTGGGGAGAAGAACAAAGTAAAAAGTACATAGAGAGAACAAAGGAAAACCTACAAGAAAGTAAAGAAAAGATGGACCGTTTTCAATGGAATGTGTTTTATAATATAAAGACTTTCTTGAAATGGAAATTTATTGCTGTATATATTGTGCACATTATTTTTTCTTATTTTATATTTGTTTTAATCTTTAAATTTATAATATGTATCTTTTTCTTTTATTTTGTATTTTAGTATTCAAGTCTAAAATTTAAAGAATAATGTTTGAGAATTGGAATGGAGAACTATGATATAGCTGCCTCTGAACACTGAGCCTTGTAGGCTGCATGTTTTAAGCCCATTTTTAGTTTTGCTAGGAACCTACTCTACTGGCACTGACTTTGCTGATAGCTCCCTGGAGGTAGAAATGACTATTTTCGTTAGACTTGATTTACTCTTCAGCACAGTGTGAATTGAAGGGTTTTCCTAGAGAAAGTATGTAGGAGCTGAATGGTCTGTCTCTTCCATCTTGGCTGGAAATTGATATGAATTTTAAGTACTGATAGGACATTGAGAATATTTCACTAGGCAGTTGGAAATGTGGATGTGGAACTCCAGAAGTGTTAGAGGTTGAGCTGGAGAGAGTTTTTGAAGTCATACTTGTAGAAATGATTGCTAAACTTGAGGAATGGATGTTAAGATAGAGGGGAATAAACAAAGGTTACCTTTAGAGACTGGGAAGAGGTAGAAGATTCAATCGCTACCTCTTAGAAGACCCAAGAGAATGCAATGTGGTGGAAACCCAGAAAGTAGTCTCGAAAGAAGGGATGATGATCAACAGCATTAAATGTTGCAATGGAGTCAAGGAAGATGAGAACGGAGTGAAGATCGTTGACTTTATCTATTAGTAGATCACTAGTTACTTTTGAGAGAACATTTTGGGTAGAATTCGGGGTGTAGTTGTCTTAGGAACTATTTGTTTTTGAGATTTTTAGATTCCCAGACATGGGAATGAGAGAGTTGAGGAAAACATTAGAGGAATCTGGGCACAGTGAAGGCCTATTCACAACTTTTAATATGTCATTCAACAACCAGAAAACATGTTCCTTGTAATTAGGCATCTAAAGACTCTAGATCACTCAGTATTCCTGTTCTAGTTATTATTGATTTAGACCTATTCTGCTGTTTGTAATATATTTAATCTTCCTTTCATTGGAAAATTTTACACATGCAGACTCACAATCACATATGCATATACTAAATATTTCTATTTTTAAAAAAAACTGACATTAATTAGAATTTTTAAAAAGGTTTGTCAAATAATTTATTTTATATATAATAAGTTTTTATGAAATTTACTTATTTGATGTCTTAGCCAGGGGCTTCTTAAACTTTTTCCCCTCGTGACCCACAATTTAAAAAGCACTGTGATTTAGACCTTGATGGAAAATGGCATTTACATTTTGTTGATTTCAGGTATGATTACTGTTTTTTATATTTGTTGTTTCCTAGCTAAGTCAAAAACACTGCTCAACTTTTCTTTCTCTGACTTAAAAAGACTTACAAATCCTTTTTTTTTTTCCTTTTCCTAGAATCCGCATAGCTGGGATCCGAGGAATTCAGGGTGTAGTTCGCAAAACAGTTAATGATGAGTTGCGGGCCACTATATGGGAACCACAGCATATGGACAAAATTGTTCCATCTCTGCTATTTAACATGCAAAAAACAGAGGATATTGACAGGTACTTAGTATAAAATTTCTTAAGAGTGACATTTTTATGTAAAGTACAAAAATTTTAACTGGAATCTGAGTAATTACTCATGTAAACTTTGGGGATGGGAGGTTTAAAGTTCTTTTGTTAACAATTTTTTTTTTCAGTTTATAAACATTTATTTTCTCTCCTCCACCTGAGGCAAAAAAAAAAAAATGAAAACTCCTTTTACAAATATGCCCTATCAAGGAAAACAAAATCTCACATTCTCCGTGTCCAAATATATGTCTCATTTTGGATATTTAGTCTGTTTTCTCTCTGTCAAGTGGTGGGTATTCATTAGACCTCTTGAATTATCATGTTTGGTTATCTTGATCAGAGTTCTTGAGTCTTTCACAGTTTATTTTTATAGTATTGTTCCTAATTGTTTTGGTTTTGCCTACTTCATTCTATGTCAAGTCATTCTACATAACAAGTCTTCCCAGGTTTCTCTGAAACCATCTGTTTAATTATTTCTCACAGCACAATATTGTAATCATTTTTGACACACTTAGTTTTGCCATTTTTTAATTGATTGATACCTCCTTAGTTTCTAGTTCTGTGCCACCCCAAAAAAAGCTACAAATATTTTTGCACAATTGAGTTATTGTCTTCTTTCTTTGATCTCTTTGGACTATCATCCTACTAAAATGAGAGACTGTAAAACTGATGGTTTTAAAATCTTTTTATTCTATGGGGGAAAAAAAAGCACAATTTAATAATTACATAATGCTTAAATTGATCTGGTAGATTCTTGCCCATATATTTAATGTTTTACTTTTAGTCCACCATTTGAAACTTGCATAAATAATGTGATATTAAGCTTTTCTCAGAACCACTCAAATTGATTCTGTTTGACTCATAGTACTAACAGTTAGATATACTGGTAAAGAAGAAAACTGAATTCTTAGTTCTTATGAGAACTTCATAATGCTTATTCTCAAGGAGGTCTATGTGGAAATCAGTAAGAATTAGTGATCTGAATTATATGATTTTTAAAAACTATATAGATAAGAACTGGTAGCAGAAAACTGTATTTTATATTCATACATCTGATTTAGATTGAGATAAAAGTGATTCAACAGATTTTTCCTTTCATTTATTTGTATTACCTAATTAAAGCCAAAAGTTTGTACTTCATTGTGCCTTGCATGAACGATGTGCATAATTTATATGGTTATTATGCTATGCTTAAATTTTTGCCTGCTGTTCATTTTCAGGGTTAATAATGAATGATCAGTGCTTCTTATTCTTTTATTATCCTTCCACATCCCCTAAAATGATGCTGCAAAAAATCCTTAGTGCTAAATAAACACTTGAGAATTGAAAAGCCAATTAATTACCAATGATCAGGCCCTTGCTTAGTTAAACTATTAATAATAATGATGGCCAAAATTTATATACTTGTAGTTGCAAAGGGATTTACATTCAGTATTTCATGTGATTCTTACAAACTTACAAGGGAGGTGTAGTACAAATGTTATTTCCATTTCACAAATGAGAAAACTGGTTCATTCAGGTCAAGAGATTTTTGTGGAGTTTTAGAGGTAGTAAGTGGTAGAAGTGCCTACTAACACTATTATCCTTTGAACTCTTCCAGTTGCCTGCTAACCATCCTTTTCATTTATTTTGGAACTTTTGGAGTAATCAAAGTCAAGCTCATTGATCAATAGTTTGCAGGCTTTGTTCTCTGTTTTCTTCCTTTCTTTTTTTTTTAAAATTGAACTATTTTGTTTTCAGTGTTTGACAATCACTTCCATATGTTAGATTGTTTTTTCTACTCCCTCCTCTTTCCCCACTCCGTCCCCATTCCCTCTGAGATGGTGTTCAGTCTTACGTAGGTTCTAGACGTACATTCCTATTAAATTCATGTTGTGTAGAAGAATTAAAATGAATGGGAAAAACCATAAAACAAAACATAATACAAAAGAAAATAGTCTGTTTCTTTCTGCTATCCAATTCTGTAGCTCTTTCTCCGGATGTGGAAGGCATTTTGCCTCAAGAGTCCACTGGAAATTTTTTAAGTCCATGCATTTCAATGAAGTACTAAGTCTATCAGAAAAATTCCTCACACACTGTGGTAGTTGCTGTGTACAAAGTTCTCCTGGTTCTGCCCCTTTCACTCAGCATCAGTTCATAATAAGTCTTTCCAGGCTTCTCTGAAGTCTTTCCTGTTCTTTGTTTCTCATAGCACAATAGTATTCCATTACATTCATGTATCACAACTTGTTCAGCTATTCCCCAGTTGATGGGCACCCTTGATTTCCAGTTTTTGGTCACCACAAAGAGTGCTGCTTTAAATATTTTTGTACATGTGGGACCCTTTCTCATTTCTATGATCTCTTTGGGATAGAGTCCCAGAAGCAGTATTGCTGCGTCAAAGGATATGCAAATTTTTGTAGCCCTTTGGGCGTAGTTCCAGATTGCTCCCCAGAATGGTTGGACGAACTCACAGCTCTACCAGCAATGAATTAGTGTTCCAACTCTCCCACATCCTCTCCAGAATTTATCATCATACTGTTTTGTCATGTTAGCCAATCTGATAGGTGTGATGTGGTACCTCAGAGTTGTTTTGATTTACATTGTTTTCTTCCTTTCTTATCACCACTAAAATTTTTTGCTCGTTTCTAATCCTATAGTACTTTCTCTGTCCCCTTAAAGATCACTTATGGTGACTCAGCAATCATGTCTACCAGTTCTTTTTCTCCCCTAAGATACATTTCATCTGGTCTTATGATTTGACTTCATTGTGTATGCTATAAGTTTACTTACTTTGTCTTGACTTATCTTGGGTATCATCTCCCACTTAGCCATTTTTTCTGTTCTTTTTTTAGTCAGTATTTCTTATTCTTTGTTCAGGACAACAGGTACAAAATAAGAAGTTAATTATTTTTGCTTTCTCTTAGTAGTCAACTGTTTTTTCATCCACCCTTGTGGTATGTTTCTACTTAAAATCTACAGTTGATTCTCCTCATTTGTGGTAGTATATTCTATAAAGTCATGATGAACACTCACTAGCAAATACTGAACTATTTCTCCTGGAGGAACTACAGGCATAGGTTCCTGTGAGCCTTTGGTCACAACATTGACTTCAACATTTTACTAAATGACCTGCCATACAGATTGATGAATTGGTTGTTTCTTTTCCTGATTATACCGTATTTTTGATTCCTTAACATTGAGCTCACAACCTAACTGAATGAACAAGCTTGAATGAACAGCTGTTTTCTGTGTGAGGCGCATGACAGCCTTCTTCTACTTAGGAATGCTAGACAGCATGTCAGCCCTGTGTTTGGGAGCCCTTTGAAACAGCAAAATCAACAAAAAGCACAAAAATATGAAAAACTTGGGACTCAGAACTGTGAAAATGATACTTGTTTACAGTGTGAGAGTTGAAACATAAAAGGCAAAGGGTTACCTTGTTCAGCTTCAAATTAGAATGTGTATATTGGGTGACTCAAATTTTGTGTTGCACTACACACGTTAATGAATGACCACAAAAGTGCTGTGAGTATTGCTTTTGGTGTTACAAATACATTTTAGTGAGTAGGTGAATTCACAAATATGTAATTGTCAAATCATGAAGTATGGTTGTACTTGCATTATACTTGACAGTCAGAAATTGGTGATGGGGAGAGTCTTTAATTCCTTACCTGTTGGTTTCCTCTTTATCAGTCGAATAGGCCCTCCTTCTTCTCCTTCAGAAGGTGACAAAGAGGAAAATCCTGCTGTGTTGGCTGAAAACTGTTTCAGAGAATTACTGGGCCGAGCAACATATGGGAATATGAGTAACGCTGTTCGACCGGTTTTTGCGTAAGTAATGTTTTATTGTTGCTTTGTGATTGCCCTGATCCCACGATGAATAATCTTTCTCCGTGGGCCATTGAGCTATATGAGTGAGACCCGCATTACTGAATGTTGTAGGATTCTGGTTTTTAATCTGCTCCATTTCAGTTTTACAGATGAATTCATGCCTTTCACATTCACAGTTAGGATTCAGTATGTTTCCCTCTATTCTATTTTCCCCATTTATCATTCTTCCTTTTTACCAGGTCCCTACTCACAAGTATTTTCTTCTGACCACCATCTCCCTCAATCTACGCTCCCTTCTATAAGTCCCACCCCCTTACTTTGTCTTTCCTGCTATTTTTCTGTAGAGTAAGATAGCTTTCACAACCCCTCTACTTACGTTATCTTATTCCCTCTTTGAGCCAGTCCCGCTCCCCACCTTTCCCTCCACTGTAATAGCTCTTTTGCACTCTTCATGTAAGATAATTTATCCCACTCTATGTCTCTTTTTCTTCATCTCTTAGTGCAGTCCTCTTTTTCACCCTTTATTTTATTTTATTTTATTTTGGATATCATCCAGTCTTAGTCAACTATACCCATGCCCTGTCTATGTAAACTTTCTAACTGCCCTAAGTAGTAATAAAGTTTTTAAGAGTTACAAGTGTCATCTTCCCATGTAGGAATGTAAACATTTTAACCTTATTGAATCCCTTATGTTTTCTCTTTTCTGTTACCTTTTTATGTTTCCCTTGAATCTTGTATTTGAAGATCAGATTTTTTTATTCATCTCTGATCTTTTTATCAGGAATCCTTGAAAGTCCTCTATTTTCATTGATTATCTGTTTTTTCCACTGAAGAATTATACTCACTTTGCTAGGTAGGTGATTCTTGGTTGTAATCGTAACTCCTTTCTCTTCCAGAATATCGTATTCCAAGCCCCTCTCACCCTTTAATGTAGAAGCTCCTTAAACCTGTGTAATCCTGTCTGTGGGTCCACAATATTTGAATTACTTATTTCTGTTTTCTGGCAGTAGTTTTTTCCTTTATCTGGGAGTTCTAGAATTTGACTATGATATTCCTGAGAGTTTTCATTTTGGGATCTCTTTCAGGAGGTGATTGGTGGATTCTTTCAATTTTTCTTTTACCCTCTGGTTCTAGAATATCTGGGGAATTTTCTTTGATAATTTTTTGCAAGATGATGTCTAGGATCTTTTTTTGATCATGGGTTTCAGGTCATCTAAAAATTCTTAAAATATCTTTCCTTCATCCATTTTCCACATCAATCCTTTCTCCAATGAGAAATTTGACATTTTTTTCTGTTTTTTCATTCTTTTTATTTTGTTTTATTCAATCCTAATTTTTAAGGAATTTTTTTTTCAGTGAGCATTTGTACCATCTTTTCATATGACCAATTTTAATGATGGTTTTCTTCAGCGGATTTTTGTACCTACTTTTCTGTTTGGCCAATTCTACTTTTTAAGGACTGGTTTTCTTCAGTGAGTTTTTGTACAGTGTTTATAGATAACTAGGAGTATGTGTACATATATCCATGTCTAATTGTAGCCTTCCTTAGGGTGGGGGAGGGGAATAAGGGAGTGGAAAAAAATAAAGTAAAAGGTGCACAGCAGAGGACAAAAGAAAATTTAGAAAATGTCAGCAATAGCGGCCTTGAAAACAATGTATAATATTTATTATATGGGTTTTCTTGAAATGGAAATTTATCATTTTGTATTGAATCCTCTCTGATGTTCTGCTATGTACATGACATTTTTTTCCTTTCTTGTTTTTGTTTAAAATAAATTTTCAAATAAAAAAAAAGATATGATGGAGAGAAAAACAAAATCAATAATGATAACCATGAATGTGAATGATAAGAACTTAGCCATTAAGTAAAAGATAACACCATGGATTTAGAAAGTAGAATGCAAATTTTTGATTTTTAGAAAAACATATAAGCCATAAAGTTGGACATAGTGAAAATGTGGTGTCAGAATGGAATTTTTTCTGCATTCAAAAAAGCAGGTGTAGAAATTAATTATCCCCTGCCAAGCCATTGTAAAGGTGAACATTATTAAAAGAGATAAACAAGTAAATTATTATGCTCATTAAGTCATCCTTATTTCATAGATAATGAAGTTAATGATGGATACACATGCATTGAACTGCCTGTCACCTAAGCAGTTAAAGGAAACAGGGCTTCAGTTTCAGGGAGAAGTAATTCAAAACTATCCTAGTTGTAGGCTTCAGTGAATCCCTGTCAGACCTACATAAATCTAACAAAAACATTTTTAAAAAGTACTTAAGGACACGTAGAATTTTTTAAAAATTCGTTTTGATATCTAATGATTGAAATGAATGAGAATTGAAAGGAAAACATGTATTTCTCAACTTTTTGTGGAATCTTCACCAAAATTGACATATGCTAGGATATTTTAAAAAAAACATCAAGCTCAGCTTCAGAAAAATAGAAACAGTGCTTAATGCGTAATCAATTTTAGTGCATCAGAAAGTATTATCAGTAAAGGACATAAGAAGAAAGAATTCAATCCTAAAATATAATCCTAACTAGTAATTTGCTTGATTGTAGTTTTTCTCCAAGAAAGAAGTTAACTTGGCAATCTGTGATTTTTTTTTTCCATTGATATTATAACTGTTTCATTATAATGTATTTCCTTTATCATCTTGGAGTGTGGAGAAATGTCACATTTGGATGTAAGTCACTTCATGCTTTCACCTGTTCTGCTATATAATTTGAAACTTCCATCGTTTTTTCTCTTGAACTACTCATGATATTTTCATTTCAATGCTAAATAACTGGTTAAAACTTTTATAATCAATTATCACCTCTTATTGACCTGACTGCTCCACTGAGCTTCCTTTCTTTATTCTCAACTTCATAACCCTACTGTACCAACCTCCTGTTTCATTATTTTACTACATCTATCAGCTTATTCTATCAGATTTCTGTAATGTCCCAATTTTTCCAATTAAATTATTTTCTTTTGTTTTGACAATTTACTCATTTTCCTTTGCAGTTTTATTCCGTGTTCTGCTTAAGCTTCTTTAATTCTTTAGTCCTTTCATATCCCCCTTAATTCTTTTATAGATGCCTGAATTGTCCCTGTTTTTTCTTCTTTTTTCAAAGCACAAATAGGATCTGTACTAGTGTCTAAGCCTTCAAATTTTCCTTAATTTCTCCCCTCCTAATTCTACCTCTGATCTGTTTCACTAGTCTAAGCACTTCTTAGTTCCCAATATGATTATCTTTTTATTCAGTACATGTTTTTCTCTATTCTCACATTTCTTCCATTGCTTTCTCCCATAGAAGCCAGAATGAATATGTTTTTAGGTCTTTATTTTTAAGAAAATTGATAATAATATGTTTTATGTATTTAAAACAATTTTTCCTTTTAAATGTTCTTTCTGTTTCTTCTTTTCAACAATATACAGAAATTATGTTTTGTGGATTTTTTAACCCTTTACTCAATGTATTATCTTGTTTCTTTACTGATTTGCTATCGTTCCATTTTCGGATCGATAATATTGCCTCCTATTTGCCAGTTCTTACTACATTACCGTTTTCTGTCTTATTTCTAGTTTTACATATGGCTAGTATCTAGCTTGTCAAAATAATAATGGTCATATTGAGTATCATTGCATATCTAGAAAGCTTCCTTTGTTCCTCTGTTGCAGTTATATCAGTTATCCTTAGTTTTTAAGTAAGTGAGAGTCATTGCATTAAAGATAGGAAAGTGGAAGCGTGGTAGCCTTTGCATGAATTGGTTTTCTTTGTAATAGATAAATTGAAATATAAGACTATGTGACATAGATTTTTTTTTCTTAAATTTGCACAGCTTTCTCATTTTTTGCAGGTGACATTTTAGATTGTATAGTTTTTCATGCATATGAAATGTAAGAATTATTTATATTGGGAATGACAACACTACTATGGAATATCTTGTGCTGTGTAGCAGTTTGAAAAAAGCCAAAATATATCGAATTTTATAATAAAGTAGTATTATATGTAGGTAGCATTTTGGGGAATTGCAGTGTTCCACATGAGTGAATTGTTTTGGAAGGTTAAGCTTTCTTCTTTTGAACTGCAATGTTGTTATTTGAATGTGCAGGTGGAGGGGGGCAGTAGGGAAGGGATATGGACTTTGTTTTCTTTGGTGTTATGTTCACTTTCCTTTTCCTTAAAGATTGATTGTTAGTAAATGGAGTTTTTACTGTACTTTGACTGCTTTGTATTGTTCATCAAAGAAAAAAATTATTGGACATTTGTGAGCTTTGATCATGCTGAATTGGGTTTTTCTTTTGTTCACAGACATTTAGATAATCACAACCTCTGGGATCCCAATGAATTTGCAGTCCACTGCTTTAAAATTATAATGTATTCCATTCAGGTAAGGTTTAATTACTTTATTATAATTACTGAATAACATTGGTTTTGAGTAAACCCCATTTAAATATTCAGAAAAGAAGACTCAACATAGAGTCTCTTAAAATTACTCTAAGCTTTTCAGAACACCTTATATAGGACATTTATTGTTGATCTCTAACTTTTGCCTTACTTTTCATAATAACTTATCAAAGTTCAGTCCAGTTATGGGGGGAAACTAGTATATAAATAATCATGGGAATGATATCTGTGACTTGTAAGATAAACTTTTTTATAACTCCATACCATTTCTTTTAAAAATGAACTTTTGTTGATATCTTTCAGTTTTACATTACTTATATTTCCTAATGTATCTACTGTTCCACCTCAGAGAGTAATCCTCTATAATAAAGAAAAAAAGGAGGAAAACAAAGCATATTGGTCCCAAAGAAAAGATAAAAGTATTCATCTTCCCCTTCTCTTTGAAGAGATGGGTGACTGTAAAACACTGTATTTATGCATTTATGCATGCATAGATGAATACATGTTTGTACATCTATCTGTCTGTCTGTATATGGATGTGTGTATGTATATATGTGTATATATATATGTATGTGTATGTGTGTGAGTTTGTAGAAGGCAATGCTTGTGCTGATTGTGGTAGGGAATAGGATTCAGAGAAGTAAAGCTGAGGCCCTCCTTTGCAGATCCAAAATTCTGATTGATTTAAAACAATAGACTCACATACAGTAGATTCCTCATTTGCGTAAGTCATTATGAGAAGTGGCAAGGCATGGTTCAGTAGAGACTTGAATGGACTCAGCTAAGTTCAGTGTCAGTGCTAGCTGCTGACACTTTCCAACTCCATGTTCTAGGGTTTGTCACTTAGCCTTCCTGGACCTTACTTGTCTCATCATTCAAAAAGACTCATGATAATTTTCATACATACTTGACACAGCTAGTCTGAGGATCCAAGGACGTAATATTGGATAAAGAACTTTGCAAACTTTAAAGACCCTATGTAAATGTCAGATGTCATTATCATGTTGGAAATAGAGTTAATGAATACTTGTCAGAATAATAAACATTAGGTTAAAAGTGTAAGCTTCTTTAGAGCAAGAATATTGTCATTACTGTCTGCTCCTGTAGAAATTTAAATATATTTTTGGAGTTGAACCTTGGAGGCTCTGACAGAACAAGTCAAACATTCAAGCAATTTTTTTTCTTTTTCCAACCAATTCCTACTCATATCTAAATGTTCTTCCAGGTCCTTTTTAAATATATACTTTTTTGACTGATCTGTCATAACACTTTCACATATCATTGGACAACTCTTATCTCAAACTTAATTATGATTAAATATTGCATTAATTACTTTTTAAGGAAGTTGTATAGACTTTAATCCTATACTGTTGGCCTCAGTCTAGATTTTACTATCTGTTGCCAGCCAATCACTCAGGCACACATAGTAAATATGTCAGATTTGGAATTCATACTCATATCCTCTGACTGCAAATTCTGTGCCCTTTCCATTGTATCAAGCTGCTTTGTGTCTGTTACATTCACTTTTAAAAATTTTATGTTGTTGTCTTTGTGTGTTATAACAGTAATTGACAGTTGTGTAATATTTTACGTTCATTTGATTCTCCATTTAAACCTCTGAAGTATAGGCAGTACAGTTAATATTCTCATTTTACACCTGAAGAAAGTGAGGCTTAGAGTAAATGATTCATCCAAGGTTATAATGCTTAAGTACTAGAAATGGTTTTCCTTCCCAGCTCTTTCTGACTCCAAGCCTAGCATCATGCTATTTAGTCTTTCTTATGATGTGAATTCTTGAATATTATGTATAGTTTTAATTTTTGCAAACCATAGTCTTTCTGCTATGCTTAATATATTATTCATTTTTCTTGAAAGGCAAACAGTATTTGAATAATGTTGACACATAGAACTTAATTGAGTTTAAGAGAAAAATATAATCAACATAATGAGCATAATTTCAACATTCCATGTGATTAATTAAAAATTCACCTTTTCTTGAATGTAGAAAATAGAATACCTTTTAAAATAAAAATTTGTAATAGATTCCCTTGATAAGGTAAAATAGTTTTTAAAGGATAAATGAAGGAATTGTCTTTTACATGTCAGATATTTTTTCATCTTTGTTAGGCACAGTATTCTCACCATGTGATCCAAGAGACCCTAGGACATCTTGATGCTCGGAAAAAAGATTCTCCACGTGTTCGGGCAGGGATTATCCAGGTTCTATTAGAAGCAGTTGCCATTGCTGCTAAAGGATCTATAGGTAAGTAATATTAAAAGAAATTTTTAGTATACTCTTAGATTTAATGAGTATTTTTGTTTGATTAGCAATATATGAAAAAGATTTTCTGAGAAGGAACTTGATCATAATGCATTACTTTTATCTTGAATGTTTTAATGCAAGTTGTTATGCTTGAAGTTCATTGCCCACACACACACACACACACACACACACACACACACACCTTTTTTGTAGAAAACTTAGTCGTTCATTTTTGATTTTTAGTCATACTTTTTATTGATTAATTCAATGAATATTAAGCACCTATTATATAGAACACTTTGTACAAGGCAATATGGAAAGAAGAGAGTCCTATCCTTCTGGGAACTTATGATGTAAAACGAGATAAGAATATGACCTTAGGAGGTACAAATAATTGCTAAAAAGTTGGAAGATGGAAATCACTTTTTTAGGGGGCAGAAGTAGTAGGTGAAGATTAGAAAACACTTCATGGAAAAGATGGCACCAGGTCTGGGCTTTTCAAGGTAGTTAATAATTTTTGGCGATGACAGTCTGGGAGAGGCAATTTGGTATGAGTAGAAATAAGGTAAAAAAGGTTAGGACATGTTCAGGGATCCAGTTTGGCTGTAATTTAGCAGAGTAATGAACTAGCAGAGAAAGGGGATGGAGCAACATCCTGGAGAGCCTTGAATATCAGGCTAAGGAATTTGGATTTTATAGATAATGTGAAATTTGAAGGATTTTGAGCAGGGAAGTGACATCAAGTCTATGAAGGGTAAAGTATAAGGAAGCAAACTTAGATTAATTCAGTACTGATAGTGAGAGTTTGAACTAGCATGGTAAAAGTAAGATCATAAAGTAGGGAATAAATGTGAGAGGAAGGCATGTGTATGTGGAATTGATAAGACTAAGAGCCCATGGAGATTAAGAGATATAATTGAGTCACAAATGTCCTTTGGGTTTCTAACCTGAGTGACTAAAAAAGAGAATTATTGGGGCTTCTTGGTTATATGACCAGCAAGCCAGAGGGCTCGATATTTTTTCACATATTCCCAATCTCTTGAATGCTAAAGTAAGTACTAGTTCCCAGAGCTGAAGCAATTGCAGCTCTTTAGGACACCAAGAATCCAAACAAGGTAAAAACCAGTGAACTAAGAACAAGCCAGGCTAGTCACTAACCCCAAGCTCACACAGAGCCCTATCTTGTACCGTGTTCCTTACATCGGTCCAGCACAAGCTGATCTATGCGCTTGCAACAAAATGCAGTCACCATAATTACTTTACCCCCTCTTCCTAGTTCTGCAGATATCCAAACTGCAGAAATTTGCTTAGATTGTACCAAAAGTGAGGGGCATGACAACACTAAGGAGTCATAACCCTGTGTTCCAACAGAGTTTAGCCAGTGAATAGAGAAAAGAGGGACGTGGGTCAGGATGCATGTGGAACTCCATTAAACTTGTGGAAAAGAGCCAGCTGGGGCCGGTGCTGCCTTGCCTTTGCTGGGCCAGAGAAGTAGGCTGGTGAACCATAAATTACTCATTGTGGGAGGAAATTGAGATAGCTTTGTAATCCATCCCTCAATGAAACTCTATCAAAGAAGAAGTCAGAAATTGAGTATTAGAGGAAAATGAAGAAAAAAAGACTAAAATTACCAAAGATGTCAGGACAAAGAACATTCAGAGATCTTTAGTGTAAACAGATAAAACAAGGGAGACAGTAATAATAGAAGGGCAAATGGGTTTTAGAGCAGGAAGAAAAGCTCAGGCATCTGGGAATAAATACTGCAAGACTTAGGAAAATTAATTAATGGCCGATGAGACAGAGGACTCCGTATTCCCAAGAGAATATTGAAAATAGCAAGATATTTCCAAATGATTTGAAAGAGAAATAATTTGCAAAGCAGAATTTATAGCTACACAGTAGAAAAATTGTCAGGACAGAAAAATTTCAATCCATAGTGGCAAGACTTACCAAAGAAACAAAATGAGTGCAACTCATTGGGAATGCAAATGCACAGAAATGAACAGCAATCTCGAAGAAAAAGAACAAAAGGCAGTAACATTAAATGAAACCATCTTCTCCATCCAAGCAAGGTCTTGAAGACAAGATTCATAGAGATTGCTTAAAGATTATAGCTTTCCAGAAGAACAGAAGTAAAAAAAAAAACCACAGTGTTACAAATAATACAAGAATATTCAGAATTTCTGAACATAGAAAACAAAGTGTCAGTTGAAGGAATTCACAAGTCATCTGAAAATCCCATGTTGTAAACTCTAAGAAATAACATGGTTAAATTTAACAGTTTCATAACAAACAAGTTTTCCAAATGACCAGCAAAAAGATCTTTAAACATAAAGGAACAAGAGACCATTCTGTATTCACCAGAAACTGTAGGAGAGAATAGAATATTGTGTTCCAAAGAGCACCCAGGGCTTTAGATGCAACCCAGGGTGACCTACCTTGCAAATCAGAGCCTAAACTATTAGTGAAAAAAGATGGGAATTAATAAAGAAGAAGTGTTTGAAATTTATAGAAAGAAATTATTTGTTTCTTAAACATCCCAGATAACAGAAATACATTGGAAAAAAATTCATCCTGTTACCATTTGCTTTGCCTTAATCAATTAAAAAAAATCATTGCATATATTGATGTAGCTTGGTCGTTTGAGGTATTTTTATATTTTACTCCTTTTGTTAAACTTGCACACTGCAAATGCCTTAGCATCTAAATTCATAAAAAAA
>JAJHZJ010000247.1:0-27612 GCA_023548195.1 Bettongia penicillata ogilbyi | reverse complement strand
CAAAGGTTGAAGTCGTTCAGCTGGCTAACAGGAGCATGGATTGTGAATTCAGGGTTCTTGTAGCATCCCTTAAACATCACAGGATATTGGCAGCCATATATTTAGGTGTAAGTCATGTCTCGGTTTTAAAGCTTTAGAAAAGGCTAATGTTGTTTGTGTCATTAAATGCCTGTTCTAGGCAAAACATACCAGTTAGGAAAATAGAAAAAAATTCAGGTGTTAGGCTGTTAGCACAATAGCTAGCCTGGAAAATGTCATTGTTGGAGTCAATATCAAAGCAAACTTGCATGAATAGGTGCAATTAGTTGCAAAGAGCCTCTCTAGAAACTGTTTCCATGTGTAGCAGGAGAATGCATTTGGAAGAGGGATTCTTTTTTTCCACTGATGTTCTTCGAAGTGGGAATTTTTACAGGAATGATCTTGAAAGGTTTTTTTTTTTCTTTTTTTCTTTTTTCTTTTTTCTGGTTTGCTTTTGTGCGTTTCAGGTTTTTTGTTTTTTTTTTTTTTTTTTTTTTTTTAGGAAACTAAGTTGTCAACTAGGAGAAAAAATTTCAATTGAGCATTTGGGGTAAGAGACTGGAGAAGAGAAAGGGAGCCAGAAACACTTTGGAGGTGGTACAGGAGAAACGTAGTAGTAAAGTAAACATTGAATTTGTAAACTGCAACCTCGGAAAGACTAACGAATGGGAGCTTCAGGCGACCTCTCACTGAGCAATCCCTTCTCATCTGTGTTCTTTGTGTTCCAGGGCACACTGGCAATAGCCACTGCCTGGAGAGCCTACTGGCAGGAGTGCTGCCCCCAGCATCAGGAGAGGATGCCAGGATGTTGTACAGGGAGGTTATTTTACTTCTCATTTTCATTTGGGCTCTGGTCCCTGGTGTTCAGCAAGGAGGGTGAATAGCCTACGGCAACCTGCTTTGTGTAAACGTGGCTTGTGATGGCCAGAGCCCAATTCACTGAAGGTTCACACTGGCCCCAGGTGATGGTGCTGCTATCTGCAGCGACGAGAATACTACTCTTCCCACAAACAAAGCTTCCAGCTGTCCAGTCACAGAGGACCTGAACAGCTTTGGGACTCATGGTGGACAACCAAGAAGTGTTGGTACCTCCCCAGAAAAACAGGCCACTATCGTCATTGAAGGTGAAGGAGCAGGTGTAGCTGTCATAGAGTTGCTTGAGCCCACGACCCGGGAAATCAAATACCTTCAGCAGATGAGGGACCATCTCATCCTTCTGCCCTGTGTGTCCCAGCTGGCCATCCCCTCCAAACCCCCAAGAGAAAATACCTTTTTGAGAGTCTGGAACCAGGGTGTGATTGGTGCCATAGGCAACATCTCAGGCAACAACATTGGGGACTGGCAAAATCTGTCCATCTTCTGTCTTTTCAACGAAGAGGTCAACTTGGCAGGGGACCAGCTCCCAGGCATATTCTATCCTCTGAGACCCAGGCAATGAATTTCCCTTCAGAACTGCGTCCCAGCTGACCATATTCAGGACACCCAAAGCAGCAGAAATTTCCTTTGCAGTTCATTATCATGCTGAATTCAGCCTCGCAAGTCACTTTGGTATTTGATTGGCCATTGTACATTATCTGGAAAGGACTGGGGATGGCATCGTCTGCTTGCCAAGGCCAAGTGGCTGCATCTTGTTCTCTCCAAATGCAAACATAGAGTCAGTTTCTGTCAAAGCCAGAGTGTGTTTCCTATCATAGCTAGCAGACAGCATCACTTCCTTGCTGAGCACTTCCATGAACGTGGGGGCTTTCTCTGTCTTGGTATCACCATGTCCCAGCTGCCCCTTCTCATTTCAATCCCAGTTCTACAGCTTTCCTTCTGTGGTGATGAGGAGACTGTGACTAGCACAGGGGTCAGAGATCACCATCCAAACCTGGATTCTGGACAGACAGTCATTTCTGTGTGGCCCCCACAAGTTCTGCCTCAGATTGCTATAAGCAGTTTGCTCTTTAGGCACTTCCTTCTGACCAGTGAGGACCCAGTTGGTCAACCCCAATATCAAAAGCTGCCCTCTGCACTTAAAGCCTGGTTTGGGGGTGGGGGAGATAATGGAGAGAGGAAAAGAGCCTGGGTCCCCTGCCCATAGCCCCCACTCACAATCCTCTCCTTTGTTTGCTCTGCCTCTGTGATGACAAAGAAGGGGTTTTGCAAGGATGCTGGAGATTCTTGGAGGAGGAGGTTAAAGCAGGGGAAGACAGTGGCATGGCTTTTGACCTCCCAGCAGAGGTGTCTTGGATTTGAAGATTTTATGGCCTGTTGAGAATCCTCCTCCCCTCGTGCTGAGGCCAGGAGAATAACCCCCATGCAGTGGGACTGACTCAGTTCCCAGAGGTCCCCAAAGCCTCAGGCTCCTGGCTTGAGACATGGTTGCACCACCTTCCTTCTGTCCAGGAACACCCCGCCACCCCAGTTGGGAGCAATGGAGACAGAAGCCCCAAACCCTCCGTGTACCTGAGGTGATCAACAAAGGTGAGCCAGACCGCAAGGTGAGCCACCTTTAGTGAAGAGCAGAGGAGCAAGTTATTTACCTTCCATGTTTCCCTGCAGCTGAGGGTTGAGACAGGGCAAGACTCATAACCTTCAGTACCTCCAGATTGAGAGGAGGTTTGGTGTTTTCCCTTGGGACATGGGCATTGAAAGGTTGTAGCGTTAATGAGTTTTTCTCAATTTACCCTATTACCTAGCTCTTTCAATTCGTAGATTTTCTGTATACCTATCCTTATCTATATCCATATCCCCTATCTATATCTAATCTATGTCTGTATCTCTATCTTCATATCTATATCTATGTACATATATTCATACCCATATCTCTGTGTCCCTATCTATTTGTCTGTATAATCGGTATATGTTCTTATTTTCATGTATATAGTCAATCTATATCTGTACCTATACCTATCTTCATGTATATCTATATTCATGTTCATATCAATACCACATCTCTATCTGTAGTTGTTTGTATCTCTATCTCTATCTGTATCTATCTATATCATATCTGTATGTGTATCCATATCCACGTCCATATCTTTATATCCCTATTCCTATCTAATTTGCATCTGAAGTGTATATTTATATTCATGTCCATATCTATATCTAATCTCTATGTATATCTGTATCTACCTATATCTACACATAAACACATACACATGCACCAGTATGCAAGTCTGCTACAAGTATGTGTATGTACATATTTCCTTTGCATAGATTTATATTCTTAACCTCTGCTCAAGGACAAGACAGGAGATTCTGAAGTAATGACAAAAGTTTCCTTGGTTATTGTGTTATTGTTCCATTAGCTATTTGAGCATAATGTCCCCTTCTCCTCACACTGTAGCCCTACCTAGCCTTTTTAAAAGCACTAATTGAAAGAATATATGATATCACGCTTTTTTCTCTCATTCGCATCAATATTCAGTTGTTAAACTCAACTCACTCTTTGGAGGGGGGCAGGACATCTGGCAGGAGAGATAATCAGAAATGATTTCATTTCTTTCCTAAGAAAATTTCTAAAATGACGTGAGGGGAGGTTGCTTTCATTTAAAAATCTGTGTTAAATTTTCAGTAAGAACCAAGAAGGTTTTTTTATTAAAACATAATTTTTTCATTCTAACTTCCATAAAGCAGTCTTTCTGCTCCTGTGTATGCACCTTTACTTAAAGATATTTCCTCATTAAATACCTTTGTTTTTCCTTTTCTCATATTTATTGATGAATTAAAGAGTGAAATACATCTCCCCACCCATTTCTGGGAAGAAAGGGAGACAACAACACCCAAAATCACTGTTCTGTTTTAGGATTCTTTGTAAAAGAGATCTTTCCTTCTTTTCTGTTAAATCTACTTTTCCGTGAAATGAGGGCAACCAGGTGGCAGCTGATCTGGAGTCAAGACAATCTAAGCTCAGACCTGGCCTCTGGCACTTTACTGGTGTGTCCTGGGCAAGACACAGTGAAACGGAAACAGTAATCCCTATCTCCTACAGATGTTGTGAGGATCCAAGGAAGTATTAGCTAAGAGATTAGTGCAGTGTCTAGCCGGTGGTGGTGCTTAATCCAAAGTGTGGGGAAATAAAATTGGTGGCTTCTCATACACACACACGCAAACGTATGTACTAGAAGAAATTCGAGGTAGATCAATTCATTGCCAAGTACTGAACCAATGAATTTCATATGTGTATGTATGGACACAAACATACATTCAAATGTCTTATTATTTCTATTCTTTTAGTCAGAAAAATCTTCTGGTAGAGTAAGGTATATGTATATGAATACATAAAAATAATATGTTACTCATTATTTGAGGCCTCAAAGTTGTGAGGCTGCAGTGAGTTTGAGTCTGGATGTTTCATGGTAGCTATTGAGGGAACACCCAGTGAGAAAACTTCTCCCAATCAGCAGATCATTTTATGGTCATGGAATATTGCACAGAGGATTGAAAGGTAAAGTTAACCATCTACTGCATTTTACTGGCAGATTATGAACTCAGATTTTCTTGCTCCAGAGACCAGTCTGTTATACTGGCTCCCCTGGAAGTTACCGAGGGAAGTCAAAATTGTAACATGAATATATATTCACGAATTCACCACTTAGAAAATTAGTTGCCATCACTCCTACTTAACACTAACATATTTTCAAGCCCATCCTCTTTTGTCTTTGTTTGATCTGGTGACCCTGGACAAGTAATTTTTGCCTTAATTACCTTAAACTCTAAAATGGGCATGATAATAGCAGTTACCTCCCACAGTTGATGAAGTAATTGCAAATTGTTCATAAAGTGCTTAGCATTGTGCCTGGCACATGGTTAAGTGCTACATAAATGTGAGTTATGATTCTCATCACTATTTTTATTCTTTCTACATACAAGAAAAGAACCAAGCCAAACCATTAGACTGTTGCAAGTTTCAGGGAGCCTCCTATCTGCTGTTTGTACTTATACCACGAGGGGTCAGCACTGGGTCTAATGCAAGACACCCTCAGACCTAGGGTCACATAACGCTGAACTGAAAGCACTTTGAGAGCCCCATTCCTAACTGTAGGAGACCTACGGTTATCCCCCAAATTTCATCCCACTAATGTTTGCTTGAAATGTGTCCAATTTGTGTATGGTTAGTTTTGTCATTACTTTGCAGTCCCTTCTGTCTTACCCTTACCAAGACATAAGAGGCATCTATTTAGCATTTGTTGAGAATCAATGGGGAAGAGTCCCTGAATGCCAATTCAACTGTTTTTTGCATTTTAAGTAAACAAGTGCTTTTCACCACTACCATGTGATGGCATACATTGATCATGAAATGGTGCCTCTTTGGAGCAATACATTTACTTCCTCCATAGTCACTCATCTTTGACTACCAAATCCTGAGGCAGCCTTTTCACAGGCAACACAAAGTCAGAAGCACCTTCTCTCTCGTGCACAAAAGCTCTGATGAACTGAATCAAAATTCCTGAGTGTACTCCAGGGAAACATTCAAATTGTACAACTCACTCCTGCAAGTATTCCAAAAATAGAATTTTGAGATGTTCCATTTTCAGGAAGTATACAACATCAAAAACTGGTCACTTGAGCATTTACACTAACCTCCTAAGTTTCTCCACCTCAGTTCTCTGCCAATGTGATTTTATTTCAATGACATATAAAAACAGACTCAAAGGTCCCTTGGATAAAGCAGGTTGACCCCTGAACATATCCAATGCTTCCCTTAATGAATTTCTCAAAATATTTTGTTCACAGGCTCATTGTCACGAGCAGATATTGTCAAGGGAGAATCAGCAAATTTCCAAATTAAAGGAAACCCAGTGGCTACTTAATTCAAACTACATACCTGATAAAGTATGATGATTGTCACTTAACTGTCAGTCTCTAACAATGGCAGTCATTCCACTTTTGGATAGCTCTAATTTCGTGAGCATTTTTCTTTAGATCAAACTCACATTTAGGGTTAACGTATACATTGATTTCAGATCTGCCCCTGGGGGTCAAACAAAACAAATATAATTTCTTGTCCATATGTTGGGCCTTTCATGGACTTAAAGAGAATTATTCTATTACTTCTTGGTCCTATCTTGCCAGGATAAACAATTTCACCGCTTGTTCAACCAATCTCAAGGTGGCTTGTTCTCCCAGCTATTTATTATGGAAATTAAGCATGTCTGGACACTGTCCTGCCCATCAATGTCCTTCTGAAAATGTGGGTTCTAGAAATGAACACTACACTATTCTTTGGATTTAACCAAGGGATGATCACCTCCTTATTCCAAAAGCTTTACCTCTCTTGACATTACAAGTTCACTAAGACTCTCAGATCTTTTCCCAGGCAAACTGTTCATTATATAGTACCGAATGTTATTTCTCGAACGCAAGTGTCAGATTGACAATATTGGAATTAATCTTATTGGAATAAGCACAATATTCGAAGACAATTTTCCATGCTTTCTTTTCCTTTTTAAAAACATATCAGGACAGTAGGTTCTTTTGAAGGCCTTCCTTTGGTAAACAGTCTTACAAATATCACTGACTGGTTCAGGAATCTTACCTAGCATATGTATCAGTTCCTAGAGATGTAATTTGCTTAGGCTCCATGATTCGAATTCATCAAGGATACGTTTGACATCTTGACTTAATTTGCTAAGGAAACAAATTTATATAAATTTATGAATATATAGTATATGTTTTCTAATTGGTCCCAATTTGCTACTGAGCCATTTGGATTCTGTCCTTTCTTCTTCAAAGGTTTCTCAAGCAGAATAAAAAGAAAGAGAGTAATAATTGGGCAGCTCTGTCCTTTTTTCTGCCTTGTTCAATTTTCTCCCATCTACTCCGGGTAATGGAGAGCAATCCCCAGTTTCATCTTCATCTGAGACTTTCCCTTCTGATCCATCCTCTTGCCCTGAACGTTTCTCTGCAGTTGACGAGAGCTTCTCTTCCCTTCAGGGCTCTCTTGGTTCACTGTTCATCCCTGCTTTAATTCTCTTCACAAAGACGTCTGCTATGTCGTCAGTAGCAATATGTGGTTCCAAGGTATTTATTGTCATTGTGGGGACCTGCCTGTGATCCCGGACAGTCTCGTAGACTCCCAAGTTGCAGAGATTTCCAACTTCTCAGGCTTGGTTGGCTTCCTATGGATCTGTGATCATTTGTGGTCCTGTCACACCAGGATTTGTTAACAACTTCATCATGGGCTGAAGACCTCAATAACAATTGGTGTTCTTCTCCATAAGCTTGCCCTTTAGGTGGGATCCCTTCCCATATGTCCTCTTCCCATTCATGCGGTGTCTTGATGAGAGAATACACCCTGGTTTTGTGGAGTGTACTTGTCTGTTTCTCTCAGAGTTTTGCTGAGCCAAAGCCACACTTACAGAGTAGTCTTTTTCTTTCATTCTTGTTTTCTGAAAGACCATTTACAAGACTTTTTCAATCACACAGTTGAAATCTCAGTTCTCCTACCTCCTCACATTTGTCAACATTTGGCAGAATCAGATCCTAATCCTTCCAGGACATGGAAGAAAGAGAAAAGTGAATCTTGCTCCAAGTAAATGATAGCTGGTTTGAGTCCTGATCTCCAGACCCCAGGCAGAACAGGGCTGCAGAAATGCCTCTGTGTTCCTTAACTGAAGGGTTATTAGTTTAGGGCACTGACTCCCTGATGATCCCCAGGCAAGACAGTAAATGTGAATGTGCTATCTAAGGGCAGAAGGGAGCTTAAGTCCTTCCCATGACTCTGCTCACCAGCCAGTGCCTGGAGAGCCTCCAAGGGAAGTGACCTCACCCAAGTCACTCCAGATTCCATCCTCTGTCTTTACTGCACAAGGTCACCTGTCTGAAAACTAAGGTGCCTGCACACTCAGCAGCCACCAGGTGCACCGCCCTTCATTCTGACTGAGGAGAAAACTTTTGACTGGATTCAAGGAAACTCAGAAGAGACTCAAAGAGGGCATGCTGGGGATAGGGGGGCAAAGAGAGAAGGGGCAAGGAGGAAGGGTGGAGGAGGGAGGAGGGAAGGGAAAGGGAGCCTGCATGTTTGGGAGTGCAAGACTGTAATGTTCCTGCAGTGTGCCTTCCTTGAGCACATGAGTATTTCAAGGGAAAGGCATTAAATTAAATCACATGGTAAGCGACATCATAATAGCATCCCCTCCCAATAAAACCAAGGCATATTCGCTCATACATAGACACAACATGAGTGGGAATAGGAGGGATGGATAAGGATCCCACCTAAAGCATAATGTTGTAGGATGAGTTTGGGGCCGGGTTCCATGTGGAAGGGCAAGTCACACTTGTTATGTTCCAGAAAAACTGATGTCTTCTCATTGGGCATGGTTTCTGCTTGGCATGGGGTCTGTCAGGTACATTGTTGCACAAGCTCTCCATTGGTCTTGCAATGTCTGATAGTCATTTGCTCTCATTTGGGTCTTGATCTCTTGGCTATATATATATATATACACACACACATACACACACACTTGTGTATGTATGTGTATATAAACATGTGTGTATGTGTATATAGACATATATATATATACACATACCGCATACCTATATATGTCTGTGTATGTACATATACAATATTCCCTCCAACTCTCCTAATACTGAGAAAACTCTCAAGGGTTACAAATATATTTCCATGTTGGAATGGAAATAGTTGAACAGTTCAACTTTCACAAGTCCCTTATTATTTCTCTTTCCTGTTCACCTTTTCATGCTTCTCTTGATTTTTGTCTTTGAAATCAGATTTTCTGTTCAGCTCTGGTGTTTTCAGCAAGAATGCTTGAAAGGCCTCTATTTCATTGAATATATATTTTCCCTCCTGAAATATTATACTGAGTTTTGCTGGCGAGATGATTCTTGGATTGAATTCTAGACTTCCTTTGACCTCTGGAATATCCTATTCCACTATTATAGAAAGACAATCAGGACAGCACAAAATCTGGCAGCTTGTACATTATAGTGTCTCTGCTAGATGTTGTGTTATCTTGATTGTATTTCCACAATACTCAAATTGCTTCTTCCTTACAGCTTGAAGTAATTTTTCCTTGACCTGGGAACTCTGGAAAGTGACTACAATATTCCTAGGAGTTTTCCTTTTGGAATCTCTTTCAGAAGGTGATGGGAAGGTTCTTTCAATATTTATTTGACCCCCTTGTTCTAAAACATCAGGACAGTTCTCCTGCATATTTTCTTGAAGGATGATATCTAGGCTCTTTTTCTGATCATGGCTTTCTGGAAGTTTTAATAGTGTCTCTGCTGGATCTATCTTACAGGTTGTTTATTTTTCCAGTGAGATATTTCACCTTGTTTTCAATTTTTTTCATTCTTTTTCTTTTGTTTTATAATTATGTCATTTATTACAAAGTCATTAGCTTTCCTCTGCTCCATTCTAATTTTTAAGGAATTATTTTCATCAGGGACCTTTTGGACCTCCTTTTCCATTTGGCCAATTCTGCTTTTGCAGGCAGTCTTCTCTTCATTTGCTTTTTGAATCTCTTTTGCCATTTGGTATTTTAAATGTTACTTACTTCAATCTTTTTTTGGGGGGGGCGTTTCCTATTGCCAGCTGTTGACTCATTTCACATGATTTTCTTGCAGTAGTCTCACTTGTCTTCCCAATTTTTCCTCCATCCCTTTTTCTTGATTTTCAAAATCTTTTTGAGGACTTCCAGGTCCTGTGACCAATACATATCTTTCTTGCAGGTTTTGGAAGTAGGAGTTTTGACTTTGTTGTCTTCTTCTGGTTGTATATTTTGATTTTCTTGTTACCAAAGTAAGAGCCTATTCTTTTTGCTTTTTTACTGCTTTAGCCCATTTATAATATTTACTTTTTTGCTCGCTTTATTGGTATATTCCTTTTACAAGCTTACTCCCTTTTTTATTACCACTATTACTGCTACTACAACTACTACTACTAAAACTACTACTGTTACTACTACTACTAGTATTACTACTACTACTAGTACTACTACTACTACTACTACTACTAGAGCTAGCATTTATATAGAGCATTAAGATTTGTAAGAACTTTATACATGTGAAATCATTTGATCCTTTCTACATCTCTGTAGTTGGGATCTATTATTCTGGTTTTTCAAATGAGGAAACTGTGATAAAAAAAGTTTAAGTGAGTTGATCCTGGGCACATTACTAATAATTGTCTGGGGCAGGATTTGTACTCAGGTCATACTGACTCCAAATCTAGTACCCTATCCAATGCTTCAACTCATGCCATCATTTATAGATTCACTTTCCTTACAGATTTCTTCCTTTCACAACTCTTCCCTCCACATTCTCTTTTTCCTTTATGGGTTGATTCACTTTACATTTTAACCTCTTAAAACTCGATAGTCTCATTTACCTATTTTCTCTATGTTCTCTAAGCAGCACATAGGCAGACATCCAACTTTTCTATTCCTTCTTCCTTACCAGTGTGTTTCACTTTCCTTTTCCTATTTTCTATACCTTCTGCATTTCTGTGAGTTTTCTTCCTGCTCTTTGAGACATTTCCTTGATCCTTCTTCATCTGGAGGCCTCATTAGATTGAATCCAACTCTTCTTCCATGACTTCAAGTCAATCTTCAATTGTTGCAGAAATTTTCTTAATTTCTTCTTCCCAATTTCAGTCCATGCCCTTCTTCACGCATCCATCTAAAGTCTTCTCTGTCTTCTTTTTATCCAATCTATTTTTTTCTTTTTCTAGTCTTTTCTGTCCTGCCCCTTTCAAACCTGGGTTCCTGGGGATGTTATGTTCATGATATTAGAGATTGTTGGGTGGAAATGTTGTTTGCCATCACCACTTGCTGCACCTGGAGGAACTCCTGAGTCATGCTCTCTAAAGAATGCTGCTGCTCCTAAATCAAGAACTCTCAAGGTGAGGCTAATTCAATTAGCAGACCTCTGATGTGGTCTGGGACTTTCTTCTCTCAGAAGGATGTCATTGCATTTCCTTGCCATCATCTGACTGCAGGAAAGGGTAGAATATTTCCCTAGCATTCTCATTAATGGAAATTATTGTAGGTGATGGAATGCATATCTCCCCAAAAGTTTAATAAAGTTTAACTAACACTATTTTTATTTACTCAGATATCTCATTTTGCATCTGACATTCTCCCCAAAATGTCTAGAGCATGTCTTGATCAACCATGTCTTCCTCCTACTCACTGCACACCTGCTACACAAACCAGCTGTCCAGGCCAGCACTGGCTCTCTTTATAGATGACAGGATCTCCAAAGCATAGGGAGACCAATATTCAAATGACATGAACAATACTACATGAACAATTTGCATGTTTACACATGGTAGAACAACTATTCAAATGAAGAAGAATATTAATGTGGAAAAATTTTTTTCACAACATTTTGACCATGGACTAGAGCTTTCCACACATTCCCATCAATTGTGAAATAAAATCCCACAGACATAACCTCACCATGAAGTGGCCCCTTAGGAGCTCATAAGTTTTTAAAGGTTGTTAAGTGTTCACATCTACTAAAAGTAATTCTAATGAACCCCCAGACTCTTTGAACTTCTTCCTGAAAAGATTAAGCCATGTATATTTTTTTAATGACATGTGTAAAAATTTTGAAAATTTCACAGTTACACATAAATGTAACTTCATTCAACCCAAGAGGGGTAAGGGAGGGACAGCATGTGAGTAATTTTTTATACGTAATTGTATAACCTTATACTGTAGAGGTGAAAATGGCTCATTTACTTGAAATAGAAAAACAGGTTATAAATACATTAACGCCAAAGCAGATTTCAGTGGCCCAGAGTCAACCAAGGTAGGGCACCAGAACTTCCCTCACATCCCTCTCACAATCTCCCCTATCCCTTCTAACTTCCCCCCTACTCTCATCACCAACCCTACCCCCACTCCACCCCACCGCGTACTGAAAGTTGTATTTGAGTCTAGCTGAGACCTAGGCCCCAGCTCTAGGGGAGCCCATGGTGGGGTCAACAACTCACCCATCTGATGACCACCAAGGGTGTCCCACGTTGATGTCTGGCGCACCTCAGATACACTGAGAGGGCAGAGGCGACTGTCACAACTGCTCCCAACTGGGATGACTAAGGTCTTCCTGGACAAAAGGAAGGCTGTCCCAAGCCAGGTGGGGAAACCTCCAGAAACCAAATCAGTCCTGCTGCTTGCGTGCTAAACTCCTGGTCCCACCAGGAAGGGAGGGGGAGTCTCTAAGGCCACAAGACCCCTCTCCCTGCTGAGAGGTGACTGGCCGTGCCTTGTTCTTCCCCTCCAGATGATGCAGTCCTCCTCCTCCTCCTCCTCCTCCTTCACCTCCTCTCTTCCTGCTATTACTCCTCACCATTCTGCTTCTCTCTCATCTTTTACTCCTCTTCCTCTTCTCCCTTTTTGCCTCCACATCTGCATCCTCTCCTCCTCTTTGCATTTCCTACTCTCTCCTTCCTTTTCTTTGTGTTTTGCCTCCTTGTCCTTATCTTCTTCTTGACCTTTTTGTGCCTCTTCTTTTTTTCTTTTCTGCCTCTTCCTTTGTTCTTTTTCTGCTTTCTCTTCCCCATCAGTCTTTAGTGATAGCATGGAGCCTAGCACAGGAAAACAAGAACTTAGGAAGTGTTTTATCCATCTTCCTATTGAGATGTCCCCATTTCCCATCAATGACACTCAAAATATCAAAATTCCCCCCAAATAACCACATGGATAAAAAATGCTTATCTGAGTAGTCCTATTCCAGTGCAGTTGAATGGGTGACAATGGGTACTATCAAAGTTAGGAAGAAGTGATAAATACCCTCTAGCCCCAGTAGAAGTGGTTAGGCTCTCACCAACAGCTTCTGCTTCCATGTGAAACTGTTCACAAAATGCCCAACTATACTGGAGGGAGCAGACAGAGTAATCCTGATTGGAACACTCAGGGCTCTGTAGTAAGAAGCTCCCCTGTCCAGGACATTGGCCAGCAGGAACCCTGTTCAGATACCCTGAGTCTAATTAGAAAAAACGACTGATTGTTTCTTCTCCACTTTCCTTCAAGGCTTTGAACCCCAGAGATGGAATTCAGGTTAAGCAATGGAGCGGTTCAGTGATTAAAACCTGATGAAAGCCACAAAACATGGCCCCATTCTTCTTTCACTGGCCTGGTCCACAATAGGCTGTATTTCACATCAGCTGTTATTTAATAGGGATGGCCTTCAAGTACCAATCTCTGTTGACAGCAACAAAGGAGTGGACAGCAGGGCAACTTCATGTTCAGTCACCATTTTCCTGTAAGTTCCTGTAAGCTCTAACGGAAACTAGAACTTATCAAACCAGCCATTTAGTGCAAATTTCCTCCTTTCTAAAGGAACCAGTCCAGAGTTTCTTTAAACAGATGGCTTCCCTAGTACACTGCTATTTGCTCACAAAGATGTTAATTTAAAATTCTTATGAACTAGAAGGAAGGGCAAAGTATTTTTGAATGATGTTAATAACACAAAGAAGCAAATTAGAAAAGAGGAATTTATGAAAATTCATTTTAAGTACAGAAAATATTAGCATTTATGTAGGACTTAAAGCATTGTAAAGGAAAGTACAGGTTATCTCACTTGATGTTCATAAGAGCCCTTGCAGGTAGGTGCAATTATTGTCCATATTTTACACACAAGGAAAGTGAAGTTGAGTGTGATTTTTTTCCAGGGGAAAGTAGCTAGCAAATGTGTGAGGTAGGATTTGAATTCAGGACTTCCTGACTCTAGGCTCAGCACCCTTATCTTCTGGGCTACCTTGTTAGCATGCCTTCATTACCAAAAGAGCAGTTCTGGATTTTCACAATATTCTCAGATGCTATTTCTCCTCTTTCCTCCCTTTTTCTGACCCTTCTGCCTGCCTCTGACCTAGCCTTATCACATAAAAATTTTCCAGCTCTATGTCCCATTCACAACCTTCCCTCTTCCTGTAAGGGACAGGGAGAAACCAGAAAAACTCAACTAAGCTCCAAGTGTTAATGTAATCACCCTTGCTCCAGGCATACTTTTCTATATATACAGTGTCTTCCAGAAACAAAATCCACTTACCTTAGGGAATGAATTGTAGAGAATATAGCTCCATGCAGGGAAAACACTTTCCAATAACACGGGGTGTCCAAAATGCAATGGGATTCCTGAGGTCTTCATGGCTGATCTTCACCATGGTGGTGATCTTCAAATGTTTGAGATCGCTATTGAATGGGGGTATTAGTATTTTTTTTTTGTTTTCTGTTTTATTTGATAAGCACCAGGTCACTTTATTGGAATGTAAATGGTGGTAGTTTTTTGGTACAAATTATGGTCAGATAACCGAAGTGTGCATGCACTGAAAGACAGTAAGAGTCATGCCCACAGTTCCCAGGTGTGGGGAAAGCCAGGTGTGGCTTAGCTGTCATTGTCACTGTCTCCAAGGGTGCGCTGGTCAAAAAGACATTCCTCCATGCTGGGATCAGGGAGGGGGCGGGCATTTTCTGCAGGTTGTGTGATGGGCTTTCACTGTTCATCCAGGTAGTGGGTTTCGATAAAGTCACATAAATGGGCGTCATTCTTGTCATTTGCCCACTTGTGCAGTTCCAGTAACGACGGACTGACATTTTTTTTTTCGAGGAGCAGAGCACACTGCACTGTATTCACTCTCTGAGTCGGGGTTCTCGTTGTCTTGCAAGAAGATGCGGTTGCCGCGCTTGTTCTGGTGTTTCATGAGCTTCTCAGATGCTCCCTCTCCTGGTGGGTCTGGGGGAGGAAGTACTTGGCAAAGTTCTTCAAAGCCATGTCATCTGGGTCAAAGTAGTAAGACATGGACAGGCAGACTCAAGAGGCGTAGAGCTCCAGGTTGATCTGGTGGTTGATGGCCGCCTCTGCCTCCTGGTGGTAAGTCAGCTGTAGCTGAGGGGGTAGATGTTGTCATGATGGAGGCGGAGGCTGTGCAGGGGCTGAGGCTGAGGCTGGGGTGGAGGAGGGGGAGAGGAGGACGGGGCAGGTCGCCCTTTGCAGCGACCTTTTTAACCTTTTAACCAAAATGTTGGTTAGCGGAGATGAAGGTAGACAGGAGGTAAAGGCGGTTCTGGCCAGGAATCAAGGGGCTCTTTAGATTGAAGCACTGTTATAGTGGGAAACCACAGCGATTCTCCTTCCAGCTGGCTGGGGGTGTGGTTGAAGAGTCTCTTAGTTGATGAGTTTCACGAATTTGTTCCGAGGAACTTTGGGTTTTCCTTGCAATATTGACTGGGACTCTTGAAAAATAAAAACTCGAAATCCTTTAGCTGGCCAATAGAAGCATGGATTTGAATTCAATGGTCTTTCAGCATCTCTTAAACCTCATAGGATATTGGCATCCATGTACTCTTCCATAAGTCAGTTCTTGGTTTTAACCCTTTAGGAAAGGCTCATTACATTCTTTCTATGATAGTATATATGTTCTATATAAAAGTTACTAAGGAAAATAGATACAAATTCGGTTGTTAGGTTCTTAGCACTCTAGTTAGCACCGCAAAATGTCATTGTTGGAGTCAATATGAAAGCAAACCTTGAAAGAATAGAAGTATTTAGTTGCAAGGACCCTCTCTTGGAATCTCTTTCCATTTGGAGCAGGAGGATGCCTTTTCAAGAGGAAGTCTTTTTTTTTTTTTTATAATGAGGTTTTTGGAAGTAGGAATTTTTATAAGTGTGGTCTTGGTAGGTGTTTTGTTTTTTTTGGGGGGTTTTGTTTGTTTGGTTTTTTTCTTTAAGAATCCTAAGTTGTCAACTAAGAGCCACATTTCAATGGAATATTTGTGGTAGGGGATGGGAGAAAACAGAGAATGATGGTGAGAAACCCTTTGGAGATCCTACAGTAAAACAGGCAGTTGACATTGAATTTCCTTATAAAAGGGAACCTGGAAGACTAACTAATAGGAGCTTCTGAGATCTTTACCCTGAGGAGTCTCTTCTCATCTGCCTTCTTTGTGTTCCTGGACCCTTTGACAATGTCTACTGCCTTGATGGGCCTGGAGAGCCAATTGGCAGCCTTGCTGCCCCAAGCATCAGGACAGGATGCCAGGATTTTGTACAGGGAGGTGGTTTTGCTTTTCGTTTTCATTCTGGCTCTGGTCCCTGGTGTCCAACAAGGAGTGTGAATAGCCTATGGCAACCTGCTTTGTGTAAATGTGGAAGAATTGGGCTTGGGATGACTGGAGTCAAATTCACTGAAGGTTAGAGACTGGCCTCAACTGATGGATTGATGGTGATCTCATTGGCAGCTACAATAATACAGCTCTTCCCACAAGCAAAGCTTATAATGGTCCAGCCACAGAGGTCCTGAACAGCTTTGGGATGCATGGGGGCCCCCTGAGAAGTGTTGGTAGCACCCCAGAAAATCTGGCCACCAACTTCACTGAAGGTGTAGGAACAGGTGTAGCTGGCATAGATTTACCTCATCCCCTGGCCTGGGAAATTAAGGAGCTTCACCAGATGAGTGACCATCTCATGTTTCTGCTCTGTGAGACCCAGCTGACCATCCTCTCCAAACCTCCAAGGGCAAACAGGTTAGGGAGAGTCTATTAACAGAGGGTGATTGGTGCCACAGGCAACATTCCAGACAATAACATTGGGGACTGGGAAAATCTGTACAATATTTGTATTTTCAGTGAAGATGTCAACTCAGCAACAGATGAGCTCAAAGTCATATTCTAAGCTGTGAGGCCGTGCAAAAAATTTCCTGTCAGAATTGTGTCCCAGCTGACCACATTCCAGGCACCAAAGGAGTAGAGTTTTCCTTTTCACTCCATTATCATGCTGAATTCAGCCCCACAAGTCACTGTAATATTTGACTGGCCATTGTATATTATCTGTGCAGGGTTGGGAATGGCATCTGTCTTTTTTGCCAAGGCCAATTTGCCCATCCCGTTGTCTCCAAATGCAAACACAGAGCCAGTTTCTTTTAAAGCTAGCATGTGGTTCATTCCACAACCAGCAGGCAGGATCACTTTCTTGTTGAGGACTTTCATGAAGTTGAGGGCTTCCACTCTTGTTATCACCCTGTCCAAGCTACAATTTCTCATTTTGACCCTAGCTCCATAGCTTTCCTTTGGTGGTGAGGAAGAAACTGTGAGTGGCACAGGGGTTCAGAGACCTTGGTCCACACATAGACCCCAGACAGGCTTTTCTGTAAGTCCCCCACAAGTTCTGCTCCAGATTGCTGTAAGCAGATTGCTGTTTAGTCATTTCCTTCAGACCAATGAGGTCCCAGTTGATTGCTCCCCAAATCAAAAACTGCCCTTTGCACTTAGAGCCTGCATGGGGGGCAGGGGGAGAGAATAATGGGGGAGGAAAAGAGCTCAGGTTTCCTGCACCCCTGCCCCTGCTGCACACTCATGATCCTCTCCTTGGTGTGCTCTGGATCTGTGATGACTAAGAAGGAATTTTACAAGGATGCTGGGGATTCGTGGAGGAGGAGGTTAAAGCAGGGGAAGACAGTGGCATGGCTTTTGACCTCCCAGCAAAGGCCTCTTGGGTTTGAGGATTTTATGGCCTGTGAGAATCCTCCTCCCCTCTTGCTGAGGCCAGGAGAATAACACCCAGGCAGCGGGACTGACTCAGTTCCCAGAGGTCCCCAACGCCTGAGGCCCCTGGCCTGAGACAGGGTTGTACCACCTTCCTTCTGTCCAGGAACACCCCGCCACCCCAGTTGGGAGTAGTGGAGACAGAAGCCCCAATCCCTCCGTGTATCTGAGGTGACCAACAAAGGTGAGCCAGACAGCAAGGTGAGCCCCCTTTAGTGGTCAGCAGAGGAGCAAGTTATTACCCTTCCAGGTTCCCCTGAAGCTGAGGGTTGAGACGAGGCTAGACTCATAACCTTCAGTACCTACAGACTGAGAGAAGGTTTGGTGTTTTCCCTTGGGACATGGGCAGTGAAAGGTTTTGGTGTTAATGAGACTTCCTGAATTTACCCTATTACCTAGCTCTTTTAATTCCTAGATTATTTATATATCTATCCATATCTGCATCCATAACCCTGTCTATATCAAATCTTTGTCTGTATCTACATCTATCTCTATCTCTATAGCAGTGTATCAATTTTCCTATAAATATCTATATCTGGTGCTCTACCTATATCCCTGTCTAATCTGCTTATGTTTCCCTTTCCACTTCTATCCAATCTATTTCTATACCTATATCTATCTACATCTATATTTATATTCATGTCCATATCTATATACCTGTCTAATCTGCTTAGGTTTCTATTTTTGAATCTATCCAATCTGTGTCTGTACCTATACCTATACATATCTATATCTACATTCATGTCCATATCTATATCTAATCTCTACCTATATCTTTCTATCTACATCAGTATATCTATATTCATATTGATATCCATGTCTAATCTGTGTATGATGCTATTTCCACATATATATCCAATCTGTATCTGTACCTGTACCTAGCTTTATCTATAGCTATATTCATGTCCATATTGATATCTCATCTTTATCTATTTCTGTATCTATATATCCATATCTGCATGTGTATCTATATCCATGTGCATATATTCATATCCCTATGCATATATAATCTGTATCTGAAATCTCTCTCTATATTCATGTTGATATCTGCATCTCATCTGTATCTGTATATGTATCTTCCTATATCCATGCATAAACACAGACACATACATAAATATGCATATCTGCTTCATGTGTGTGTATATGCATATTTTCTCTCCATGGGTTTAAATTCTCAACCGCAATTCAAGGACAAGACAAGAGATTTTGAAGGAATGACAAAAGGTTCCCTAGTCAATGTGCTATTCTTCATTTAGATAGTCGGTCATAAGGTCCCCTTCCCCTCAAACTGTTGGCCCACCTAGCCTATTTAAAAGCAATAGTGAAGAGCTTATGTTATATCCTGTTTCCTTTTTCTCATTCACATACATTTTCAGTTCATAACTCAGCTCTCTCAGTCGGGGCTGGGGGGGGCGGTTTGGCCTCCTCGCACAAGAGATAATCAGCAATGATCCCTTTTCTTTTGTAAGAAAACTCCTAAAATGGCATGAGGGAGGGGAGGTTTCATTCATTTAAGAATGTGAGTTCACTTCTCAATAAGCACCAAGAAGGGACATTTATGAAAACGTATAATTTTATCATACTAACTTGTATAAAGCAGTTTTTGGACTCCTGTGTAGGCGTCTTTGGTTAAAGAGGTTTTCTCAGTAAGGAATTTATTTTCTTTTCCCATATTTATTGATGAATAAAAGAGTGAAAAACTTCTCCCCACCCATTTCTGGGAAAAGGGGGAGAAAAGAGTCACCAAAATCACTGTGCTTTTCTAGTTTGCTTTGTAAAGGAGACCTGTCCTTCTTTTCAGTTAAAACTACATTTCTGTTAAATGAGGGGAACTAGGAGGCAGCTGGGCTGGAGTCAAGACTATCTAAGTTCAAACCTGGCCTCTGGCACTTTACTGGTGTGTCCTGGGCAAGACACAGAAAGATGAAAACAATAATACCTATCTCCGACAGTTGTGGTAAGGGTCAAAGGAAATATTGGTTAAGAAATTAGCACAGTGTCTACCACATAGTGGTGCTTAATCCAAAGTGTTGGGGAAATAAAAGTGAGGATTTGTCATATACACACACAAACACATTGACTAGCAGTAATTAGAGGTGGATCAATTCCTTGCCAAGTACTGAACCATTGAACTGCATGTGTGCGCATATGTATACATACATATATTAAATGCCGGTTTATTCCTATTATTTTAGTCAGAAAAATGTTTTATTAGAATAAGTTCCATGTATATGACTACATAAAAATACATGTTACTCATTATTTGAGTATTTATTATTTGAGTTCTCAAAGTTGTGAGGCTTCCTTTTGTTTGAGTTTGAATTTGTCTCAGGGTAGCTGATTAGGAATGCACAGGGAGAAAATCTGTACGGATCAGCGGATCAGCAATTATCTTGCAATATATGGTCATAGAATATTGCCCAGATGATTTAAAGATGAAGTTAACTGTCTAGTGTGTTTTACTGGCAGAGTCTGTACTCACATTTTCTTGCTCCCAGGGCCAGTATGTTATACTGCCCCCCCCTCCCACCTCCCAGAAGTTACTGAGGGAATTCAAAGGTTTCACATGAATATGTATTCATAAATTTACCACTTATTAAAGTAGTTGCCACCATTCGTACTTAACACTAACATATTTCCACGACCATCCTGTTTTGTCTTTGTCTGGTCCGGTGACCGTGGACAAACCCTTTTTGCCTTAGTTACCTTAACTGTAAAATGGGGATGGTAACATCAGCTGCATTCCTGCTGTTGTGAGAATCAAATGAGGTAATTGTAAATTGTTCATGAAGTGCTTTGCATTGTGCCTGGCACTTACTTAATTGCTACATAAATGTGCGTTATTATTATCATCACTCTTCTTATTATTTCTTCAAAGAGGAAAGAATCCAAGCCCCATCATTAGACTGTTGTAAACTTCAGGGAATTTCCTATGTGCCATTAGAACTTCTGTCCCTCAGGATCAGCAGAGTTTCTAATGCCAGACAGCCCCTCAGACTTAGATCCACAAACCCTGAACTGAAAGCACTTGGAGAGCCCTGTTCCTATCTGTAGTTTGCTTGAAAAGTGTCCAATTTATGTATGGCTTCTTTTGTCATTCCCTTGCAGTCCAGTTCCCTCTGTCTTACCAAAAGAGACATCTATTTCGCATCTGCTACTAATAAGTGGGGAAGAGTCCCTGAATGTCAATTCAACTCTTTTTCTATTTTAAGTAAACTAGTGCTTTTCACCACTACTGTGAGATAGGATACTTTGATAATGTAAGTGGTGCCTCTTTGAAGCAAGATATTTATCTCCTGCACAGTCACTCATCTTTGACTACCAACTCCTGAAGCTCCATTTCACATGCAACCCAAAGTCAGAAGCACCTTCTCCTTCATCCACAGAAGCACTGATGAACTAAGCAGAGATTCCTGAGTAATCTCGAAAAAAACCCTCAAATTGTCCATCTCACTCCTGCAAGCATTCCAAGAGCACAATTTTGTGATGCTCCATTTTCAGAAATTATACAAAATCAAAAACTAGTCACCTGAGCATTGAAATTCACCTCCTAAGTTTCTCCACCTCAGTTCTCTGTTAATGTGGTTTTACTTCAATGACATATAATAATAGACTCAAAAGTCCTTTGGATAAGGCAGGTTGACCCCTGAATGTGACCATCTCTTCCCTTAATGAGCTTCTCAAAATATTGTGTTGTGTTGACAGGCTCATTGTCAAGGCTGAATCATAGAATTTCAGAGTTGAAAGGAAACCCAGTGACCACTTAATTCAAATTACAGAAAAATGGGTGACTGTCTTCAAGGGGACTCAGAGGAGAGCCAAAGCGGGGGTTATTGGAATAAAGGGATGGTAAGACAATCCAGGGGAGGAGGGATGAGGAGAATGGAGGAAAGGGAAAGGGAAGCCTGCATGTTTGGTAGTGCAGGACTGCAATCTTCAGGTTGTGTGCCTCCGCTGAGGACACAACTATTTCAAGGGAAAGGCATTAAATGAAGTCACATGGTAAGAAAAATCATAATAGCCCTCCCACCCCCAATACAACCCGGCCATATTTTCTCGTAAATAGACAGAGCATGAGTGGGAAGAGGAGAGATGTGTAAGGATCACATTTAAAGCGTAATTTTGTAAGGAATGTGTGGGGCTGGGTTCCATGTGGAGGGGCAGCTCACAGTTGTGATGTTCCAGAAAAACTGATATCTTCTCAATGGGCCTGTTTTCTGCTCTGTATGGGATCTGTTGGATCCATTGTTGTACAGGTTCTCCATTGATCTTCTGATGCTTGATAGTCATTTTCTCTGATTTGGGCCTTGACCACATGACCATATACATGTACATATGGGCATAAATACACATATGTGTATATGTGTGTATATACACATATGTATTCACACCCCACACACATATACATACATGTGTGTTTGTAAGGTATAATATTTCCTCCAACTCTCCTAATACTGAGAAAACTCTCAAGGGTTACAAATACCTTTCCATGTAGGAATGGAAACAGTTCACCTTCAGTAAGTCCCCTATTATTTTTCTTTCCTGTTTATCTTTCCATGCTTCTCTTGATTCTTGTATTTGAATGACACATTTTCTACTGAGCTCTGGTCTTTTCATCAGGAATGCTTGAAAGTCCTCTATTTCATTGAAAATATATTTTCCTCCCTGAAATATTATACTCAGTTTTTCTGGGTAGGTGATTCTTGGTTTGAATTCTCCAGTTCCTTTGACCTGTGAAATATTCTATTCCAGTATTATGGAAACACAATTAGGTTAACACGAGATCTAGCAGCTTGTACATTACAGTACCTCTGCTAACTCTTGTGTTCTTCTGATTGTATAGCCACAATACTCGAATTACTTCTTTCTGACTGCTTGCAGTATTTTTTTCCCTGTCCTGGGACCTGTATCATTTGACTACAATTTTCCAAGTTATTTTCCTTTTGGGATCTCTTGCAGGAGGTGATGTGTAGCTTCTTTCAATATGTATTTTTTCTTCTGGTTCTAGATTATTAGGGTAGTTCTCCTTGAAAATATCTTGAAAGATGATGTCTAGGGTCTTCCTTTGATCATGGTTTTCAGGTAGTCCAATAATTTTTAAATTATTTCTCCAGGATCTATTGAACATGGTTGTTGTTTTTCTCCAGTGAGATATTTCACATTATTTAGTATTTCTGCATTCTTTTAATTTTGTTTTATATTTTCTTGATTTTTGATAATGTCATTAACTTTCATCTGCTCCATTCTAATTTTTCAGGAATTATTTTCTTCAGGGAGATTTTGGACATCCTTGTCCATTTGGTCAATTCTGGTTTTTCAGGCAATCTTTCTTCATTTCCTTTTGGACACCTTTTGACATTTGGGTGTTTGTAGGTAATATTTCGTTCATGATTATTGGGGGGATGCTCTCTTTTGGCAATCTGTTGACTCATTTTATATGATTTTCTTGCATCGTTCTCAATTCTCTTCCCAATTTTTCTTGTACTTCTCTTACTTGATTTTCAAAATCCTTTCTGAGGTCTTCCAGGGCCTAAGAACAATTTATATTTTTCTTGCAGGCTTTGGATGTAAGAGTTTTGACTTTGTTGTCTTCATCTGGCTATATGTTTTGATCTTCTTTGTTACAAAAGTAGGATTCTATGCTTTTTGATTTTATTATTGCATACTCCATTTAAAAGATTTACTTTTTTGCTTACTTTAAAGCCTTTTACATGCTTATTCCCTTTATTACTACTACTACTTCATCTATTGCTATTACTCCTACTTCTTGTACTACTATTACTTCCACTATACTGCTACTACTACCACTACTACTACTACTCTTACTACTACTACTATTACTACTACTACTACTTCATCTACTACTATTTCATCTATTACTACTACTACTACTACTTCATCTATTACTATTACTCCTACTCCTACTACAATTATTACTTCTGCTATACTGATACTACTACCACTATTACCACCACTCTTACTACTACTGCTACTACTACTACTACTACTACTACTACTTCTACTACTACTACTTCTTCTACTACTACTACTACTACTACTTCTACTACTACTACTTCTACTACTACTACTACTTCTTCTACTACTACTGCTACTACTACTACTTCTACTATTACTACTACTACTGCTGCTGCTGCCGCTGCAGCTATTGCTGCTGCTACATCAGGTACCATTTATATAGAGCACAAATATTTGGAAGCACTTTTTGTACGTTAAATCGTAGACTGTTTCAACATCTCTGTACATTGGGATGTATTATTTGGGTTTTGCAGATGAGCATACTGAGACTACGAACGTTTAAGTGACTTGATTGTGGTCACATCGCCAATAATTGTCTGGGGAAGGATCTGTCCTCAGTTCACACAGACTCCAAATCGATCTCCCTGCCCACTGCATCATCTCATGCTATCATTTATAGGTTTACTTTCCTTACAGATTTACTCCTTTAACAACTCTTCCCTCCATGTTCTCTATTTCCTTTATGGGTTGATTCACTTTACTTGTTCACCTCTTAAAACCTTAACAGTCACACCTAACTATTTTCTCTTAGTTCTCCAAGCAGCAGAGAGTACACTCATCCAATTTTTCTATTTCTTCTATCATTACCATTGTCTTTCACTTTCTTTTTCTTATGTGATGTACTTTCTGCATTTCCTTCAGTATTTTTCCTCCCCTCAGACACGTTTTCCCAAATGCTTCTCCAGCTGGAGGCCTCATTGGATGGAGTCTACCTCTTCTTCCATCATCTCAAGTCAATCTTCAATTTTTCCTCCAATTTTCCTACATTTCTCCCCCCCCCCCCAAATTCAGCCTCTCGCCTTCTTCACCCATTCATCTAGAAACTTCCCTGTCTTCTTTTTATTCCTTTTATCTCTTTCATTTTCTAGTCTTTTCTGTCCTGCTCCACTGGAAGCTGGTTTCCTGGGCTTGTTGTGGTTAACATATTACAGATTATTGGTTGGAAATATTGTTTCCCATCACCACTTGCTCCATCTGGAGAAACTCTTGAGCCATGCTCTCTGAAAAATGCTGCTGCTCCTAAATCAATAACTGTCCAGGTGTTCCTGATTCAATTAGCAGACTTCCCATGTGATCTGGGATTTTTCCTTCTCTCACATGGATGACATTGTATTTTCTTCCCTACTTTGGATTGCAGTAAAGGGGAGAATAGTTCCCAAGCATTCTCATTAGTAGCAATTATTGTAAATGATGGAATGCATAGATCCCCAAAGGTTCCATAAAGTTTAACTAATACTATTTTTGTTGACTCATATGTATAATCTTGCATTTGAAATTCTCCCCAAAATATCTACAGCATGATTGCTCAACCATATCTTCCTGCTTGTAACTGGACACCTGCTGTCCAGCCTCAGCACTGGTCCTCTGTGAAGAGCACAGGATGTCCAAAGCACAGGGAGCCCAATATTTCAGTGAAATGCACAGTATTATATAGTATAGAGTATATAGCAATTTGCTCATTAACACACAGCAGAACAACTGGGATAATGATGAAGAATATTAGTGTGGAAAAAATTATTCAGAAAGTTTTGCCTACAGACTTGAGCTTTCCACACATGCCTATCAGTTGACAAATAAAATCCCAAAGACAAAAGCTCACCATAAAATGGCCCCTTCTCAGCTCACAAGCTTTTCAACTTGGTTGAGGGATCATGTCTACTGAAACTAATTCTAATTAACCATCAAGCCCTTTAAATTTCTTCCTCAAAAGAGAAAGCCATGTTATTATCAAATAATATGTGTAAAGCATTTTGAAAATGTCAAAGTTACATATAAATGTAACTTCACAACCCTAGTGGTATAAGGTAGGAAGAGCATGTGAGTCATTTTTGACAATCTATTGCACAATATTACACTGTAGAGGTGAAAAGCGATCATCTATTTAAAATAGAAAAACAGGCTATTAATACATTAACACCAAAGCAAGTTTCAATGCCCATGAGTCAAATCAACCTAGGGCACCAAAGCTTCCCTCACATCCCTCTTACAATCTGCCCGATGCCTTCTAACATTTCCCCTACTCTCATGCTCATCCCTGCCCCCCACCCAGGTACTGAAAGTTGTTTTTGAGTCTAGCTGAGTCCTAGGCCCCAGCTCTAGGGGAGCTCATGGTGGGGTCAACAACTCACCCATCTGATGACCACCAAGGGTGTCCCACGTTGATGTCTGACGCACCTCAGATACACTGAGAGGGCAGAGGCGACTGTCACAACTGCTCCCAACTGGAATGACTAAGGTCTTCCTGGACAAAAGGAAGGCTGTCCCAAGCCAGGTGGGGAAACCTCCAGAAACCGAGTCAGTCCTGCTGCTGAAGTGCTAAACTCCTGGTCCCAACAGGAGGGGTGTGGGACTCTCTAAGGCCACAAAATCCTTTTCCCTGCTGAGAGGTGACTGGCCATGCCGTGTTCTTCCCCTTTCAATGGTGTGATTGTCCTCCTCCTCTTCCTCTTCCTTCTCCTCCTGTCTTCCTGTTTTTACTCCTTGCCATCCTCCTCTCCCTTCCCCCTTTTCTCCTCCACTTTTGCATCCTCTCCTCCTCTTTTGCCAGTTCCTGCTTTCTCCTTCCGTTGCTTTTTCTTTTGCCTTCCTCTCCTTATCTTTTTCTTCTTTCTTCACCTTTGTGTGCCTCTTCCTTTTTTTCTTTACTGCCTCTTCCTTTTTTTTTTCTTCGTTGCCTCTTCCTTTTTACTTTATTGCTTTCTCTTCTCCATCAGTCTTCATTTATAGCATGTAGCCTAGCACAGGTAAACAAGACCTTAGTAAGTGTTTTATCTACATCTCTATTGAGATATCCCTATTCCCAATCAATGACAATCCACTCCCCACCAACCCTGGCTTCATCCATCATACACACATTCAAGAGTAGCACACGGTTAAAAAATGTTTATCTCAATACTCTTATTGAAGTGCATTGGAATGGATGAAAATGGCTATGAGCAACGTTAGAACCAAGTGACATATGCCTCCTACCCCCAGTATCAGCGATTAGCCTCTGGCCAACAGCTTCTGCTCATTTGTGACCCTGTTGACAAAATGTCACAACATAATTGGAGGGAGGGGACAGAGTAATCCAAACTGGAATACTCAGGACTCTATAATAAGAAGCTCACATGCACAGGACATTGGCCAGCAGGACTCCTGTTCGATACTCTGAGGCTAATGAGAATACAGTTGATCCTTTGTTCTCTACCTTCCTACAAGTCTTTGAACTCTAGAGATAGGACTCAGGAAAAGCAAGGGAGCAGCTCAGTGATGAAAGCCTGATGAAAGCATGCCCACACAGCATGGCCTTATTCTTCCTTCACCTGTCTTGTCCCCAATTGGCTGTATCTGATATCAGTTGTTATTTAGTAGGGATGGCCTCTGGATACCAGACTCTCTTGACAGCAGCAAAGGAATGGAGAACAGGGTGACTCAATGTTCAGTCACCATATTCTTATCAAAGACTCCCTCAAAATTCGTGTAATCTCCAAAGGAAACTAGGACCTCTCAATCCAGCCATTTAGTCTGAATTTCATCCTTTCTAAAGGAACCAATGTGGGCTGGCTTGAAAGAGGTGGCTTCTCTACTACCCTTGTGTTTGTTCACAAAGATGTTCATTTAGAGTTCTTCATGAACTGGATGCAAGTACAAAGTATTTTTGAATGAGGTTAATTAGACAAATAAGGAAAGAGGATTTAATTGATGAAAATTCATTTTATGTACAGAAAATAATAAGTAAAGATTTATACAGGACTTGAAGGTTTGCACAGCGCACAGTAGATGTTATCTCATTTCATAATGATTTCATAAGAGCCCTCTGAGGTAGGTGCAATTATTGTCCCTATTTGTCATACAAGTTAACTGAAGTTAAGTGATTTGTCTAGGGCAACTCAGCTTGTATGTGTCTGAGGCAGGATCTGAACTCAGGGCTTCCTGACTCTAGGCTCAGCACCCTTCCTCTCTGGGCCACCAAGCTACCATCCCCTTCATTTTCAAAAGAGCAACTCCAGACATTCACAATATCCTCAGATGGTATTTCTCGTCTTTCCTTCCTTTTTTTCCCCCTTCTCCTTCGCTCTGA